>OZ026625.1:42606793-42901793 GCA_964020975.1 Hermodice carunculata
TTGACCACATTCGATGCTAACATGCTATGTGAAATGAGTGACCTTGATTTATTTTTGTAAGGTCACTAGGCCTGTAAAGTTAACAGAGGGGATTTTGTAATGACAAAGTTTAGCTTCGACATCAATGGCAAAGCGAATGGAGCCTCCAGATCACAATTGCACTTGATAGTTTTTTAACATAAAACTGTACTTGGTAACCTACTTTTGGGGTCATCGTCACGTGACCCAATATTATGGACGTTGGTGCTTGTCATAGTTTAGTGTTTTTCTTTAATAACTCGAAAAGTTATCACCCGATCTGAACAAGCTGACATTGTATAGAAAACTAGATACGGGGCGCATGTTTTGAACAGCAACAAGCTTTAGATCTGAGCTGAAGCGCAAGGTCAAATGACCAGTTGAAAGAAAGAAATCCTGCTTTTAATGCTCTGCACCACACAGTTTTTAAGTTAGGCCCATATAACTTTTAGAACAAATCAAGTGTATGAAAATGTATCTCGACGTTAATGTTGGTGGCGCCACCTGTAGTATTTTTAACTCTTTTAGTGCCAATCACGTCTGAAGTCGATTTACTAAAGTCAAACTAGTCTGAGTTATCATTAGGATCTCAGATTCGTATTCCTCGTAAAAGACCTTTCATTCAAGTACCAGTATGCCTACAGTTGCAGCAAGAATACCCCATATCAACAGCTGTTCTCGGTGTACATTGGGTGCATTGCGTCCAATGCGCGCCAGAAAAGGATTTTGTCAAAATGAATAAAATTAATACAACATCTAATAATCGCTGGACCGTAACCATTTGAACAAACTCGGTAGAGACTCACCCAAGATCCATCGCCACCAAACTTGTACTGGATCTGGTTCACGGTTTTGGAGATGGCCAAAATATGAGTTACCACTGCATTGATATTGATTCTAAAAATAAACAAAGAGGTGTAAATAAAACCTAAAATTCACTAGGCCGTTCTAGTCCATGAGCCAGACTGAAAATTGGTACCATCTGAGGGCACCAAACGAAACGTTTATACCTGTGTTGGTACACCTTAGGGTATAACAAAAATGCATGATGGACTTTCCAGAAGCCCAGCTGGAGCCCGTTATTGCAATTTTAAGATTTTATACCTAGACATCCCAAAAATGCTGTATATGGTGAATCGTGTTTTGTTATAGTTAGCCTCTACATTATAATAATACTTGAAATATACATATTATGTTTGTATCCAGTTAACAGCTGGCACAATGAACTTCATGCGACCTAAAAATACTACAAGAATCCACACGGGCAAGAAAAAAGCCATCATTATACCCACATTGAATGGATTTTTTTAAGGGGGGGGGGGGTTGCTGCGCTCAGCTTGTAGATCAAGTATTACATTTCTGCAATTTCAATACCTCATGAATACATGGTCCAAATCTCTTGAAAAATGGTGCAAACATGCCTCTGGGTCATTCTTTGATCCCTAGATTTTTTTTTGTCCTTGACCCTATATTCAAGGTCACATCCTTGTGGAGGATATAACCGGTAGGCCTGCAGAGATTATTTCTCCATTGTAAGGCACATACACATCCTGGTAAATTTCACATTCTTTGCATGTATAATCTCACTTTCCTTTATTTTACTATTTGAAGGTGATTATGTACTGCATGATGGTGACTAAATCTTAATGACCTTGACATTACTCTGAAGGTCACACACTTGTGGGCAGGTACATTTAGGATTTTTGTTACATAAAATTATATGAAAGGAGACAAAATCCGTTTTAAACACAGTTATCCACAGCATTTATTTCTATTCTTACCAGTCCTCTATGATGTATGGTGACCAATATATATATATATATATATATATATATATATATATATATATATATATAAAACCATTTTTCTGCGTTTCAGACACGACCGGTTTCAGCATTTTTATGCATTGTCAAGCTCCATAACGCATAGATGTTGAAATAATTTTCAGTCCAGTATAATCTTGACTTTATCTGCTGTTATAGTGAAATCTTTAGCATAGAAGCGCATTATGATGTTCATTTATCACGTTACTGATTTAGGCCTATTACATGACGTCATTGCCATATCAATTAATAATAAACGTATCGTAATGAAAATAGTCATTATTTGTCCCAGATTACTATAATTAGTAAATTACACTTTTCAGTCTAGGCTTGTATTTACGTTAAAATATGAATTCTTTTTGCTCTCTTTCCATGTCAGAATCATTCGACATCTGATATATGGGACATACAAAGAATTTAGGCACAAGAATAGAACAACTATCAATATGTTCACTGAACTGGATTTGCCGTGTCTCAGGCACCCGTATTTGCTGTCTGTGGACAGTCATGCGCCTGCGTAGTTCGTTGCCTGTAGATCCAATGTATACCTCATTGCATCCTCTGCAGACAATCGCATAAATCAAATGTTTACTCAAACAGTCCATTTCTGTTCTAATTTGAAAGTTGGGAGCTTTCCTGTTGTGTCCAGCGAAATTGTGTCAGTAACTATCATGTTTATACAATTCTCACAAACGAGGAAGGCCACATTTTTTGCTCCTGCCTTGACTGGCCCTTGATTCAAAGTTTGCTCTCGTAAAATTTTATTTGAAATTACGAGGCTGTCATTGGCTTGAAATAAAATTCAGATTTTTAAATATTTCTCCAAGTGAGGAATCCATTTCCAAGATTGTAAGGGTTTTACGTATTTGTGGTATTATCACAGGATTGTTAGGATTGTATCTTGTGATCTTGATCAGATTTTTGTCATCCCCCTTGTAATTTTTGCGGTCCTTTCTTTATGATTCTTATGTTACACTAGTCTTAAAGCTCGCAGAATACCAATTGAAATGAGTGATTCTAGGTAGTCCCTGGCTTTTAGAAAATTTCCCAGTTCATCCAGATGCGTTGCTTTTCTATTTGTATTTTCTACAATTGTACAGATCCTTCTTGCTTCATTATATGGGATATTTGTCTTAATGTGCCGTGGTTGACATGAATTGAATGACACATACTGATGAGTATCTGTATTCTTGTAGCATATATCCAATGAAATCTTTCCATCATGTAGAAGAACTTTCAGGTGTAGATATTCTAATTCACATTGACTATATTTCGTTTCATATTGAATACTTGGTTCAAGCTGATTTAAAAATTGGTGAAAACCGTGTAAATCTGATAGCGACTTTGTCCAAATTATAAAACAGTCATCTAGATAACGTTTCCAGTTCCTTTTAAAAAACATGGCGAAGGATTCGGATGTATTTCTAAGTTTTTCGTATGATAAAACTTCTAGATATCCAAGACTAAGTGTTGCATCAGTTGGTGCACATTTAGTTCCCATTGCACTCCCTTTTTTCTGTATGTAGTATTCTTAATCAAATCTGAACAAATTATTTCCTAATATTAGTGAAAGACCTTCCACAATAAATTCTCCTGTGAAACGTTGATTTTTTTGTGTCAGGATATTTGTTCAGCCAGTATTCAATCGCACGCTTTCCTAACTCATGAGGTATGTTACTATATGAATCAATCACATCAAAACTGACTAAATACCGATCCTTGACTTGCTCTCGTCGATATTGTCACACACGTAGCTGTTGACATGCAATAAGTACGGTTTTAAAATTTCGTTTATGAGTTCACTAAGCCTGCTCGTATTGCATACATGTCCTGCGACGATTGGTCGGAATTTTCAATCTGTAGGTTGAATAATATGTACATATATTTACCATCTTGTTCATTTATAGCTTTTTTTTAGTAATATCAGACTTATGAACTTTCGGTAAGCCGTATAAATTACTTGTGTTTGACTGCAAGCCATCCAGATAATTTCTTTCTTTCGTTGTAAAGATGTTACGATATTTGTCAATACATTTACTTAATTTATCACTCACTTTATTTTCTCTGTCTGGTTCGCATCGCTCATGAAATTGTTCATCATTAAGTAATGATTTTAGCTGAACAGCATAATAATCAGTGTGCATAATGATAACTGCTCCATCCTTGTCTGCTTCGTTAATTATGATAGAATTGTCAGTTTGCAATTCATTCATAGGCTGTAGCCTCTTTAGTTAAATTGTTTTTGTTGGTGGGTGAAGGTACTTTGTGGAGAGAGTGCGCAATTTCTTTCAGTCTGTCAATACATTTTTCTTATGTCTCATTTTGACTTTTAGGAGGAGTGAAAGAACTTTTTCCTTTGACCAGTGATTCATCCCATTCCGTATCTGTATTGTGGAAAAATTCTTTCAGACGTAATGTACGACAAAATTTTAAAATATCACCCACTTGTTCTTCTGTGTCTTTTCTTGGTGTCGATGTGAATTTCAATCCCTTTTTAAGCAACTTTACTTGTCATTGTGTCAATTGTTTGCTTGATAAGTTTATAATTTTAACAATAGATGTATTTGAAGTTAATATCTTCTTGGCTGCTGCTGTTGGTGGTATTGTTGCGCTCTTTCTCTCCGTCTGTTGTATCTTTGCTCTTTTTGGTAGGTGTCTCTTGCTTCTCTTGATTGTCTCTGGTTTGTTTGTGATCTTTGTCCTCTTTGATTTGTGTAGCCTTTTTGCTCTTGCAGAGGGCGCCATCGTGTATTTGGGTGTGGTCCTCTCTCTAAAGTAGGAAATTCCTCTTCAATTTCTACATTTAGGCCTAGTTCATATCTCTGACCTTGGTTTTGTCTGTCCAATAGGTCTGTGCCATGTCTAGGTTGAAATACTTGAAATCTATTGTATGTGGGAAAGTCTACGTTTCTTCTGTTTTCATTAATAGCTACCATTGCAAAGGTTCCTCGTCTGTTGTTTCTAAATGGTTCCATACATTGCATGGTTAAACATTGACAAATGTTATTTGTCCTTTAATTCTGATGCCATGCCCATACAATGAACCTACAGCTATTGCACATAATAGTTTGGTTTTGTAATATTTACAATCAAGAGTAATCTACATTCATATCAACAACCTGCATCTAATTGATTTTGTATGTTCAAATTTACAATTCAATTTGGCCAAAAGGTGGTATCTGTTGTGATATGCTAATATGTGTAATGTAAATTAGATATATAGCGAGAGTAAAAAACAATATACGTACGTCGCGGTATACATTTTCTTGCATATGGGTAACCCTAGCTTGTATATGGGTTCCAACTTCTCCAAACAGGGAGGCTGCCTTATTGATTGGCACTTCTCTTACCATGAATAAATATTGATTAGCATTGTTTAGCAGTGTATGAAAGTTCTTCAAAGCTGCTTAGCGGTTGTTTGGATGAGGCATATATTGACCTGTTCAAATTACCTTATTCTACAATCTTTAACACTTTCACTATTATGAATCTATATTGATTAGCAATGATTAGCAGTCTTTGCACATTTATTAAAATTGATTAGCACCTCCATTTCCTCAAGTTTCCATTTCAATTAACAAACTGTAATTCAAATATTGCTACCTTTTGCCTTGTGACATGTATACTCATCAAAGGAATCACTATGCAGATTTTTTTTTCACCTTTTATGCAAAATAACATACATCTATTAAATTGCGTATACTGACTAAAAGCTGTGCCGCAGAAAAGTCCATCATGCTGTTTTGAGTTCCTGAGACATACACCAATCAAAAAAGCATTGTTAAGTTTGGTGCCCTCAGATGGTACCAATTGGTCAAAATTGGGCCCTCAGCTCATGGACTATTCTATGCACTTTCTTTTTCAATTTACCCGACAAATTTGATGTCATAGGCGGTGTCAAGAGTCTGATGTTAAGTGCTGTCACTTTTTTTATCCAGCAACACGGGCCATGTAACCATACAGTAAGCATAGTGGTGCAACACAAGCTAGTGCACTCAGCTATGCTTCTGGGCATGATTTCACGCTAGGCAAGTGTATTTTTTCTGGCCTTCGATCATGTATATCAGTTGTATCATGTTTTGTCATATAGGTTTGTTCCATTCAAACATTTTGATATAATTGAAACAACAAAATCTGGTTAAAACATCAATAACGACGTGACGCATCGGAGACAGCAATCAATTTATCTTGTTTATGCAAATCTTCCTTTCGTAACCGTGGCGAAACTAGTCTAAATCTTAAGTTTTATCCATTTGATAAGAATACACTGATTTTCTTAACGCAATATCGTAAAAGCCATCCGCCAGTATGCAAGTTTGTCAATGATAAAATGCACACGCCTGCAGGTAAATAAACATTGCTGGCCAGCGGGAAGCTGAGGAAGTCCATTGAAGGTTACCTTCGTTTATCCGATGACAGACTCAGACGACTCAGTTACGGAGCCTGACACAAGTGCGCTCTAATTGAATTGGTGCAGATGAATCTCCGTTCAAAATCAAACTATGCTCTGCCACCTAGCGTTAGGGGGAAAAGCTATATTATCGACCAATTTGTAGTGCACCATCTGGCGTCAATTGGAACAAACGATGCCACACTGGTTTTGTGAAGCATCGTCTGATTGGTATCAATTGGCTTGAAAAAATTGGTTTTAACGCACCGAGCCAGGGATTCGAATGGTATACTTGTGTCAGACTTTGTAAGGGGTAGCCGTCCGAGTCTCTCATGAGGTAAGGCTCGCGTTGCGCGCGGCTTCCAATCGACACCGCCAACGATGGCAAAAGATGTTCAAATACATGTCGGATGAACCCGATAATGGCGTGTTAGAGGAATTAAATCAAGCTTTAGTATGGCAGAAAATCACTGTACAATGTTGTATTTTCCAGAAATGTATGTTTCCGTTTTATTTTAGCGATTCCGCGATTCCAGGATCGTGGAAGCTGAACATCTCTGAGCATGACTCATCGAGCTTTCAGCAAATAAAAACAAGTGTGCACAGTTTCTGCAGGGCAAAGTCGCAGCTTTGGTGGTTTCAACTAATGGATTAACTGTTACACCCTGTCTATTTACAACGAAATTGTAATGCATGGACAAAATCTCGGTGAATAAAAAAATGCGTGTGCGCCAGTGAAAAAATGAAAATGCCAATGGCAATGTCAATCTGCACACATCACGGCAAATTTAAACTCAGGTGTAATTATATACTGTGAAGACCATTTTTTCACGGGTTCTACTCCTGGAGGATTTGTATTTTGGACCTATCACTCAAACTTTAAAGTCACTATTTTTGTTATAATTGCTATCCATACCGTGTTAAAAAAGTGTTTAACACAGGGTGCTTATAATGTAGACCTATTCAGTGGGTTAGAAGCGCCACCGAAATAAGCGAATTAACAGTGTTACCTAATTTATGAATTTCATTATATTTGGAACAACCTTATCAAATTCAATGATACGTTAATCTGTTATAAGTTTGGTACCATACTATCGACGCCACGCGACCTTCCATTACTACGCATGATCGTGGGCGACAGTGCTTTAAACGAACGGGCACAAAATGTGAAAACACACACCCGTTGCCTGTCTCGGATTCAACATTCTATTTAAGTATAGACACATTCGTGTGACATGGATTTTGAAAGAATTAGTATAAGTATTGACTTATCGAGTCAATCTCCATGGCACAGATGTTGGCGTATACTTCTTACCTTGTCTGGGGTGAAGAACTCGGAGAAAACCACCGTGCACGGTTAAAGTGCTAGGAACTTTTTCCACATGCTGCCCAGGACGAGAGTCGAACCCGGGTCGCAGAGGTGACAGGCGAGCGTCTTACCGCTCAGCCAACCGTACACGTATGTTCCTGCCCTGAACACAACATTTCGTATTGCCACTGCGCAGCACCTGTCGTGAACAAATTAAGCAGAAGCCTTGAATCAAAACAGCAGAGATAATTTCCCAGCGATTGTTTGATGGTGCAGAGGAAGCAGTTTGATTTTTTTACCATGTTGCTGTGGTTCATGTACTGAATATCAAGTCAGACATACTCATGCCACACAAAATCTCTTGAACATTGGGAAAACGGCAAATTCACGAAAAATGATATATAAGCAAAAAAAAAAACCCCGTTACTGAAGCACATATCTTTTATATAATGGCCAGTCCAAGAGCTATTTTACGTCCCCAATCTCAAAATGCCTGCAATAAGCAAATTGGTCTTCGTGTCTGGCTATCGTTTTGCCCCAGGCTGCTCATATTCGATGTCTCAGCGTAGACGGGAAAGTGGACACACAACCTCGTCCATAAAAGCAGCCATAAAAAGAAAAAACAAAAACAAAAAACAAAAAACAAAAACAAAAAAAATACACAAAAAACAAACAAAACAAAAAAGAAAGCAAAAAACAAAACAAAACAAAATAAAACTAAACAAAAAGCACACACAAAAAATAGATAATTAAAAAAAAAAAAAGCAAACAACCCCCCCCCCCACTAAAATTCGAAAAACAATGCAGCGCCAACTGGGGGAGACACATTAACAACAAAAGGTCCTTAGGAGTGTCCCTGTATGATTTCGAAGCAATTGATTGAGAGGTTTGGAAGAATATTTTTTATTTTTCAGATTTAACCCAAAAAGGACAAAAATAATCATAAAAAATTCAAAACTCCTTGGAGCGTGACCATTCGAACAAAATTGGTGGAGGCCCACTAGAAGAACATATCCACCAAAATAGCAAAAACACCAAACGAAAAAAAAACAAAAAAACAAAACAAAAAAACAAAAAAAAAAAAAAAAAAAAAAAAAACCAAAACAAAAAAAAAAAAAAAAAAAAACCAAAAAAAAATTGCATGTTTGGATTTGACCAAAAATGCACAAACAAATTCATTAAAAATCCAACAATTACAGAAGCTTGACCATTTGAACAAACTAGGTAGAAAGCTCCCCAATGTACGTTTTTAACAAGTGCGAAGTCAACGTACGCATTTGTTTTGGAGAAGAAGTCAAAAATGTGAATTGTTGACGCCAGATGACGGAAAATGGGCCGGGGACGACAACGGACGAACGACCATAAGATTAACGTTCCTACTGACAAGTCAGGTAACCTAAAATTATTCTTCTCCAAAACCGCCAGCCAATTGCTCCAACATATGGCAGGGACACCTCTAGGGACCCTTTTTTCTAAATTTCACGAATTTTGCATGTTTTCGCTATATCATAGTTTTTCCCTAACACCATTATTTAGATGAACACTTGAGAAAATGTATCTTGTGGGAGGGTTAAACAAAGTTGTTTACTAGGTGGGTATACTCTGGACCCTGATTTAAAACAAATTTTTCAATTCAGGTACCTGTCAGTTGACGCATGTATTTCTATTAATTGCTGTGCAAGTCAATGAGGATTGCAATGGAAATTCACAGTCTAGACATGTAAGGTTATCCGAGCTCAGGACTGTCCAGTCCTCTTGTTTCTATTTTTTTTAAATTATTCTGCTCAGGCAACCTACAGAACAATTCAAAAATCGGCAAAACAAACTAATATCACCTCAGTTTGTTTTAAAGATGTTTTAAAGATTTTTACAACAAATTGACAAAACAATTCACCGAAAATAAAAATCATTGCAGCATGAATATTGGAGCAAGTTTCCTTTGGTGACCCAGCAACTTTTAAGTAATTCTGGTTGACAGTTTTGAAGAAGAAGTTAAAAAAAGTTATCAAGCATTGCAATCTTCATTACTTCCATATTAATTGTAAAGAAAACCAATGTGTGCATATAACTGACAAGTACCGGCATTGGAAAAATCAGGTATCCACGGTAATTCCACCCTGTGAACCACCCAGTCGGTTTGCAGTGTGTTCTGACTGCGTTTGATGGCACAAAAGATGACTAGGCAGTCCACACAAGCTACGCAAGTCTGCAATGGAATAGACAACTGTGCAGGTTTGTGTGTTCGTCAACTTCAAGCTTTTATTCTTTCCTTCCGGTACATCAACTTGGTTGATAACAGCTCTGGTGAGGCTCGGTTCCCCTCAGCTCTTCACAACTCTTTATAGTGAGAGTTACCTCGCTGCCGTGCATGGCAAATATATCTCCTTTTATACACAGTTATGACTCGTGAACAATGGAAAGTCCCATGGAAAACTGCTACGCAGCAGAATTATCTGCCTAGATCCAATTACAACCAGTTAAATCTTGTTCTTATTAAGTTTCATGTAAACAAACTATGACTCAGTGATCTTAAAACCTTAAATTAGGTTTCTGTTTTACTGTATACTGGTTCCCTCTATCGGTTTTTGTGTATTTTAAATTTCCCCTCCTTCTATTTTCATGACGGAAATGACATATCAAGGTGAACAAGTTAACTCTCAAACATGATAGGAAAGACTGCCTCTTTATATGTACAGAATTGTCATGATCAATGCAGTCTCAATCTACAATTGAAATATTATTTAATTAATTCTGAAAAGAATTAATTCCAATTCTATACAACACATTTCCATGGACTGCACAATCTCCAATCCATCACTGTCATAGATAATTGTTATATCTTGTAACTTATTCCACATCCTGTACTGACTTATTATCTCGTGACTGTATCTAGGTTATGTTGTTGCACAACGCCCATCCTGGATTTCATAGGTTGGGTTTTCCAGTGCGTCAGCTATTATAATATTTCACAATATTACTACTACTACTACTACTTTTACACTCTGGGGACCTCCACTGTTCTGTCAATAACAATTCAACCTTTAGGGGGTCTCACTGTACTTCGCCTGATACAATCATAACTTCCAATCAGAATCACTGTGGTTATTTTCTTGAGCCAACCAGATCTTTACAATTCATTAGGGTAATCCCCTAAGAGAAGAAAAAGTCCCTATTATTAGGTATGGGGTAAAGACTTTAAAACCTGGTGAACAAGTTCTTATCACACTTTCACAGCTTTCCAACAAGTTTCAGAACAACCTGATTTGCAGTTTTGAGAAGAAATCGAAAATGGCACAAACACACACAAATCCACATACAGAAAAAAAAATGTCAGCACCACCAAACACCTGGTAAACAAATGAAGGTCCATGTTTTCACAGTCGTGTCTGCACAATTTTGAAGCAGATTTTTTTTTTCAACATTTGACAAAAAAACAAAAAAAAACCCAACAAAAAACAAAAAACAAAAACAAAACAAAACAAAACAAAACAAAAAAAATCATTGTAGCATGATTAATTGAACGAACTTGGTAGAGACTCACCCATAATGAATTCTTACTATGTTTGAGGAGGATCTGGTTTACAGTTTTGGAGAAGTCGAAAATGTGAGACGTGAGCAGACAACGATGATGACATACAACAGACAACTGACCATACTATAAGCTTAACTAAATTACATGTAAACTGAGCTAAAAATTCACAAGTCCAAAAATTACTGGAGCATGAACTTTGAACAAACTGGGTAGACAGCGACTGAAGGTACAGCCCTGCGAAGTTTGAAGTGAATCTGGCTGATGGTTTCTTCAAAGAAGTTGAAAAATTTAATTTTGGCAGATGGACGGACAGACGCAGGCCTGTCCTTTTTGCCCTGCTGACTGACAAGTCAACTGAGCTAAGAATCAATCTGCACGCATTTACAAAGGTATCCCTATGCTAAACTTAATGGCATATACTCTTATTAATCATTACAAAAATAAAAAACAAACCAAAACAAAAAAAAAAAACAAAACAAACAAACAAAAAAAAAAAAAAAAAACAAAACAAAACAAAACAAAAAAAAAACAAAAAAAAAAAAAAACAAAAAAAAAAAACAAAGCTTTCGTAGAAAAAGCAACACTACCAACTCACTGAACTGCAGGAAAGTCCATTTCGGGATTTGGAGGAGACGTCGAAACCTACAAAATAGCTTTACAGCCTATGAAAATTAGCACAGCTGTTCAGAACTGAAAAGGCACATAGACATGTATTATTCAAGATCAACCACCTTTGAGAGTTGGAAATGGGATATGTATGAGATGATTATAGTTCCGTTAGCAGGTTCTCTCACTTGGAACCCGTGTAATAAATTTAACAAAATTTGATTACAATCAAGTTCTCAAAAATGGTTTAAAAATATTTTTATTTTGGTAAGGATACATTTAGGAAACAGGGCAAGGGCTATGTAAATCCTCTTACACATGGAAAAGATTAAAGAGAAAACACCCATCACAGGTTAGACAATGCGCTATAGGTTAGACAGGGACAGGTTAGCTTATGGAGTGTAAAGAGTTCGAACTGCGGAATAGGATATTGACTACTAGGAAGTGGTTCTGGGCAAAAAGACACAAATACAATAGGGAGGACGTCAGGAGACGTGGTCATATAGGGTGGAGGCGCCACACGAGCATAAGCGGAACGACAAAAAACGTAAATGGTGCAAAAGAAATAAATTTGTTCCGAAGTGAATTTTTATGAGTTATATAAAAAGGACACTCGCAAGAATAATGAAAAACATCTTCATCTCCGTTTCCACAGGCACACTGAGGGGCATCTAAAACACCCTTTAAAAACAGATCTAAGTTTGGCGTACTGCATCCCATACGCAAATGTGCATTAGGAACAGCAAGCATTTTAATTTGTTTGCATTTTTCCCCTAGTCTATTTTTTTCTTAAAAGATGTAAGATCTTCGGAATTACGTACATCCGCAAGCAAATTATTCCACAATTGAACAAACGTTCGGAAAAAAGAAGTTTTCAATAGGTTTGTTCCTGATCGAAAAGCAGAGAAAAATTAACGGTTCAAACTACACTTGTTTCACTATAAATGGACATAAATGTTTTAAATCCTATAACTATTTGGGCTGATACAGCCTATGTCAAAATTTTACAGAGGAACGTTTGCAATATAGACAATAGTAATTCCATATGTATATAGATTAGACAGGGAAAGGTTAGCTTATGGAGACTAAAGAGTTCGGACTGAGGAATAGGGTAATGACTACTAGGAAGTGGTTCTGGGCAAAGAAGACACTAACACAATATTTATATTACGTGACTGTGATGATGCATTACGGAGTCTAATTCGCATACATACTTGTCAATTCAAGGTACATTTAGGTGTAATTTGAACATAATATGGCACCTTTTTGAGCCTTACATGTAAAGTATATAGTGCAAATTGAGAATACTTATGACAAATTTTCAGTTTTATGCCTGTGACAATTGTAATTTATGTTGCGAATGTTCCTATAACTTCAACATAATTTAAATTTTAGCTGTTCACAATATTTGTGAAAATGGCACAGATAGGTACGTACCGTGTCAGTTTAGCATAAACAAGGTAAAACCAGAAAAGAATATTTGCTTCAAAAGCAAAATGTCTCTGTGTTCTTTCAATAAGTGCACAAATCAAAATTCTAGTGTCTTGGCATTTGTGCCCGTAGGTTGCACATGCAGCAAAACACACAGGAATATGATAAAGACGCCAGTGGTCTTCTAAATTTTGAATACATGCACATAACTCCACTTGAAATTATTTGTATATTGCTCAAAAAATTAATGCAAAGTAAGCCCTGAATAGGCATTTGATTACTGGTATGACTAAAGCTGTAGCAACAAAACTCCTAATCATTGAAGGAATCACGGACAGGTATACATAATTAAAATTGTTAAAGTATGTCCAATAATCATAATTTAAACTTTCGTACTATTGTTTTGTTTTGTCGTCTATTGGATGCGCCTACAGCACAAACCCTTGAATTAAATTTAAATTGCACCTGTACCTTTAATAGTTTTGAAGATATTGAACAGTTAAGGTTTCAAATGGCTTAAGTTTGCAAAAATTCATCATGCAGGCTATATTCCAAATGAGGAGCTTTATTTCAGTACTAGGTCAATCAGCAAGCCCAGTTTGGTATATCATTCGGAACACTAATAGTGTCCTTTGAAAACAACTGGGGATAGAATCTACCCATAAGTAAGTAAGTAAGTAAGTAAGTAAGTAAAGAAAGAAAGAAAGAAAGAAAGAAAGAAAGAAAGAAAGAAAGAAAGAAAGAAAGAAAGAAAGAAAGAAAGAAAGAAGGAAAGAAAGAAAGAAAGAAAGAAAGAAAGAAAGAAAGAAAGAAAGAAAGAAAGAAAGAAAGAAAGAAAGAAAGAAAGAAAGAAAGAAAGAAAGAAAGAAAGAAAAGAAGTTTTTGAGGGAAAGCAAAACGTCTGTGTTAGTACAATGAAACACTAAATGATATCAAGGTACTGTTCATCTTCTTTGTGATATGAACACAGAAACATCGTGTGTTAAAATATGAAGAAGGTAAAACTACATTAAAGCATTGTAATATTATATTATTTATCAGTAGTTTTCATATTGGCCCAGTTACAGGTAAGAGGTCAGCCACATGGCTGACCAAGGACCTCTAATCGCGCCAATATGAAAATTACTGATTAATGATAATTTTATTAATTGATATATAGAATCAATCTGTGCCTTTTTGACCTTTGGTGGAAGCCTTTATAGGTGAAAACAATTGATTAAAGCAACAGACTACATCAGCGTTCGGATCGAAAGCATGAAGCAAATTCTTTTCGACTGTTTCATGTCTTGTTCTGCAAAGTCTTGCATTGGTGACATACACTTCTTTCTTTGTTTCCAAGTGGCGATAAATCCAAGCTACAAATCAACATATGTTGTGTAGCATTTACCTGATGGGTTGGTTGCCACTTGATACAGAATGCTCATGAGTGGTTCTTGGCTCATAATGGCTGGGGCATTTATCTAATATATATATATATTAGACAAAATTAAGACACTGGGACAATGTTCACATTCCAAAATGGCACCAGCTAGTTGTATACTTATGCACACACCTAATATCAATGAGCTAACAAACTAACGTACTGTGTATCAATGTTGTCTGGGGATGCACATAGCTCAGTGTGGGGTGATCTCTTTTGCGAATGACTTAACACTGTGAAAGACATCCAAAATAAAACTATTGTAGTACAGGAAGTGTGTATGTGACTAAACCTACCATAATGATGTTTATGTTTGACGTGGCGAAATTTCTAGTATAATAAAGTGGTTGTCTAATAGTAAATCTATTGGGCCTGAGGGGCTAGCATCCAAGAATCTGAAATATGACATTGATTCTTTATGTATAATAATAATTAAGGTTCAGCTCCATGGGGGACCCGTTATCTTTTTGGGTTGTCTACCCTATTGTTGCATATAGTTGCATATAGGGTAAAGTACTCTTTCAGTCTACACCTCTGATTTTTAGCCACCTGGGGCAAATCATCCATATTCCAAACAAAATTATTATTCAGTATTCAAAAACTGCCACCAAATGATCCCTTCAACTGTCGGGAGGCATCAAACCTGATTGACTGGGCTGGTTAGCCGTCATATTGGTTTTTCCTGGTGGAGCAATTGAACCGTGTCTTGCAGACACTGCAGGCACCATCCCAATCAACCATCCAGGGCAAATGTCAAACATTTGCATGGGACTGAAGAAACGGGACTTTCAATTGGCAAATGGAGCATATTTAAACCCTGTACCATGCTGCCTCAGGCTGATAGGTTGACTGGGTCACAACAGGGACTGCAGTAACAGATAGATTACTGAGAGACTCCTCGTCAAGGAGAACCTACTGTGGGTTGATCTCCAAGGGTCAAGCGGATGCAGCCGGCACAGGAAGGGGTGGTGGAATATCATTCCCCCAAGCCTCTGATGCCCTCAGAACCTTTGGAGGTTCCCCCCGATATTTGCTGAATGTGGCTTGGTGAACATGCCTCCTTCGACATTCTTGGGAGATTCGTTCCTTTAGGGGAGCTTCTCCTGATGCCTTCAGCCCCTCTGAGCTGCTCTCTCTCTCTAGCTGTCCCATGGTGCACTACAAACCTGATAGAGAATATTCCCAGCTGGAAAAATTACTTTTCGGGATACTTTTCAAAGGGTTGACTGAGTGGCACTCGTGATTTCCTTAGCATCAAATATCACATATCTAATGTCCCATGCAGGAAAAGTCACTTTCTGTGTCAAAGCGGGAGTTGCTTTGGCAGGAACAAACTAACAAGACTGTTCAGTGGCTTTCTCTGCTTCTGCAGCTTCTGAAGGGGCTAATTGCTCTTCATCCACTCTCGTTGAAGTGGACAAAGCTTCTTCTGGGGCTCCCACAAGAGGGGGGACCATGGAGCCAGAAGTTACACTGGTGACGGTAGTAGAAGTCATGGTCACAGTGGACAGGCCGATGGCTGATGATACCACTGATTTGGGCACAGATACCACTGGAGGACTAACTTCCACGGTTTCAGGATCCAAAGTCCATGAAACTTCAATACTGGGTCGACATGTCACAAGTGGTGACACTAGCCCAACTGCTCCATAGAGATAACAGCTACCATTGAAGTAGCCAACTCCCTGCACAACATGTCGAGCTGTGCAAGGTCTGCAGGAAGAGATGCCATGATCTCAGAGGTAGACATTCTCTGACATTCCCTGACATCTCTCCAGCACCTTCTGCACCATGATTGGCATCTTACACAGGGTTGGCTGATGTACATAGCTAGCCGACTCAGTCAAAGCAAGAAACCTTTCTCAAATACAGACTCTGACCCAGGTAGATCAGAATCTCCTATCTGTTGTTCCTGAGATGCCTGCAGGTGTTCTCTAGCTACCTTGTGAGTCACCCAATGCTTCTTTTAGTTCAATTGCATGCTCCACAGGAGAAGCAGAGGCAGAGATGGACAAGGTGGCAAACATAATACAGTCAGGCCACCTACCCTCACGGCCTAGCATAAGATGGTTTGGTCTAAAACCTGTACTACACTAAGGAGTGTTACGATAGGCTGCTGCTAGTAAGGAGAGACGTTCATCATCCCAATTTCTTTGTTTCTTGTGCACACAACATCTGATTAAACCTCTCCACTTATTACTACACGGTTGATATGGTGTAGGTCTAGTTTAAGTAACTTGTAATAACTCATGCACATGTTACATCAGTTCCCCAAAAGCTATGAACTTGATCAGTGTGTACTTCGAGGTGTACCAAAAGGAGCCCAAAACTTGTGTACAAATATCTGAGCCACCATAACAGCTGTTTGATATGGCAGTCCAAAGCACTCTACCCATCAAGTGAACTGGTGAATCAAGACCAAGATATACCTGTTGCTATTATTACATACTGGTAATGGACATAGAATGTCGATGTGCACATAGTCTAATGGTGCACTGGCCTGGTAACTCTGACTAGGAGCTTTCACAGGTTAAGGCAACTTCTTACAATCAGCACATTTGACGCATGCTTGAATATAATCTTGTATATCCTGAGACATATGGTACTATTGCTACTGCTGCTGTAAATAAGACAGGTTTTGTTGATACCTTGATGCCGAGCAGGAGGAACATCATGATTATATCAAAAGATGTCTCTTTTCATGGAATTAGGCGCCATCAGAAGCATTCTAGTAGGACCAGTGTGGTCAGCCATCACCTTTTCGTACAGTACACCATTTACAAGTTGGAATTGGGACCAACACAACTAGTATTTTCATAATGCTGTTTTCTTTCTAGCTATATACTCCTGGTCTGCTGGCTCATCAATGATGCATTGATGTGGGATCATCAGGTCAGGATTATGTAGCTGTTTCGACTGTAGTTCCTCCAGGGTATAAAATGGCAGCCTGTTTCAGACAGACCATTTCGGCAATTGCTCATCCTGTCTTCTGAGTCCTGTCTTCTGCACTAGATACTGTTTAAACAGCGAGAGGTACACAAGCGTGTACATCTTATTCAAACCTAGCCTGTTAATTATGCACCCAAGTGCAATATGAGCAGCCAACACTGGGAAGATCTGAGACCTTCATCCCAGCTGTGTAACAGTCGCATGAGTGGTCATCTATTTCCTTGTGATGAAGACCATCAGCATTGTTGTGCCTTTTACCAGCTCTGTGTTCAATGGCAAAATCATACTGACTGTTTTTTATACAGTCAGCATACAAATTGCTTCTGGTGCTTTAAAATGAAACAACCATGCCAGGCTTCCATGGTCAGTTCAAAGTGTGAACCTACCACCAAGTAAATAGTGTCTAAAGTGTCGGGTAAACCTAATTACTGCTAATAATTCCCTATGGGTCACACAATATATTTCTTGTTCTGGACTCAAATGGTTACTCACATAAGCAATAACTTGTTTGTTCCCCCCTTGGATCTGGCTCAAGGCTGCTCCAATTCCAGTGGAACTTGCATCAGTATCAAGATGTTGTGGATCATAAGCATTTGGGTAAGCAAGGATTGGAGAGCTAGTCAATTTATCTTTCAGTGCCTTGAAGGAAAACTCTTGTTCAGGTTCCCATTGGAAATGAACTTTATCCCCCAATAAAGCTATCATGGGACCTGCAATTTTTGCATAACCTGGAATGAACCAGTGATAATACCCGGTCAGACCAAGAAAAGCTTGCACCTCTCAAAGAGTAGTTGAAGATTTACAATCAAGAACATGTTTTACAAGGGTCGAATTCATTTAGATGCTGTTAGAGCTCACTTCATGTCCAAGGAAAACTACACTATCATGATATAGTTGGCTCTTCCAAGGTTTTGGTTTCAGATTATGTTTTTAAAGTCTTCCTAAAACATTTCATAACCGTTTCCGATGTTCCATAAATGTAGAACGGATCACCAGCACATCATCAATAGAAATTAATAATGCCCCCCCCCCCCATTGGAGCCTTCACAGTACATTGAAAAATCAAAGTGGCACTGCACAGTCTGAAAGCCAGATGGGGATATTGATAAAATCCATACTTTGCAATGAATGCTGTTTTGGAATTGCTATTATCTATGCACCAGAGGACACTGCTGTACTTTCAGACTAAAGCCACTGGTGAAGCCCATTCATTATTTGATGGTTCCACAATACCAGCATTTAACAACTTATTCAGGTGATCTCTTTCCGCCCCTTGAAAACCAAGAGGAGGACAATGCATTGGTTGCCATATAGGTTTGCTGAACCTGTATCAGTGCAGACCTTAATATCACTAAAACAGCCTAGGTCCCAGTCTCCCTGGGAAAAGACATCCTGGTGGTTAAGTAATACAGATGCCAATTGTTCTTGTTGATCAATAGTTAATATTTTGCTGGTATTTTTGAATATATCCTGAACATGTTTAGGCAAATAAGTAGGGTTCTCAACAGTTGGTGAGGATGCTCTATATATACTTGACTCATTGTAGTTTGAATTAGCCACCTTCTCTCAGAATTGCGACTGAGATCCAAAAAGAATTCTTGTTAGAGAAATTTGATATGGCATTCTGATCTTTCATTTTTGGTTCAGATTGACCAAAGTGCTCTGGTTCCATCAACTGAACTTTACATGTTCCCATCTTAAGAACAATTTTAGATGAGGTGAGATTGACAAATCTGGTGGTATATGAGGATTCATATCAACTAAAACAGATCCTGCTATGGCATCATCCTGAAACTGAATTGGCTCAAGATGGCAGCTACTTCAGGTGAAGGATTTTCCACTCCAGCCACGAAAACACTTTCTGCTTCAGGAGGAAGGGTTTTCTTTAATAACATGGCTAACCAAATTCTTACCTCTGTTTGGTGTATATGTTGGTACTACTGCACCAGAAATTTCTAATCCTCCCCTTGCATGAATCACAGCATCAGCTGCTTGCAGGAAATCTACACCAAGGAGTACATGGACCACCATAGGGGCAACATAAACAGGCCAGCTAATTTTCTTGTTGGCTATCCTGATTTCTACCATTATTTCCTTGGGTCCCATGGTAGTATCTGTGATACTGAAACCGTAAAGTCATACAGATGCTAATCTTTCTTAGGTCAAAGGGTCGATGAACCTAGTAGCAAAATCCCCAGGCAGTATGGTTATTTTGGCCCCAGTGACAATAAGTGCATCAACAGCCACACTATTTTCGACACTTGGCACACAAAGTCTTAACCCCTGTACGTCTGTCTGACAGACCTGCACTTTTGATTCATTATGAGACTTTATGTGAAATAAAGCCTGACCTTTTAGGGAGAAGTCCTTTTCCATTTTCCTCCCTGAATCTTTCTCTATTTGATGATTCTTGATTTAGTTAAAGGCTTTGGCCTGGAAATCCCTGAGTTGCCCACACAAATGAGAAGGTTCATCTTCAAGAGAGGTGTTTCTGAAGGGAGATTGAGACAAAGTTCGACTTGATGAGTAATCTCATTTCGGAAACTATTCTGGTTTGGAGACCTACTCATGTGTTCTGGATAAAATGTCTCATCCCCCCTCCCCTCTTTTAAATATTGTCTACTGACAACATTCTTCAAAGGTTTCCATAAGCTTTTGTAAGCTATCCCGTGATACTGAAGCATTTGCAGCCTCAATTTTTTCACTCTGTCTTGTAGTTTATGTAAGGATGCTTCTGGACATTAAATGGTCAAGGCTTTTAAATCCTTTAGTAACTCCTAATCACAGTTCATCAACACTAGCAGCAAGTGTTTTTCCATCACCTGCTGCTCTCAGAATGTAATATTCATCTTCTTCAGAATCACGATATTCATTGTGAAATGAAACTCTACTGATGTTTGGTTTTGGCCACTGGGTCCTCCCTTGTGTGATTGTACATTGCATTAAGATAATTTTCCCTTGATCATACATGGGAAACAGTATCAACCAGTGTCTGGCAAAATAGTTAGGACTTAGTATCTTATTTCAGGATGTTTAACTCACATCAAAAATGAATACACAGCAGCAGATTCCTTGTCTTTTTGGCTACAATTTCTGTATGCATGTGCAGCTTAACGTCCCACCTCTTCTACAAATTCTTGCAAAGATTCCTTTTTCTGAGAATTGCAAATAGTTTGGCCCTTAACATAAGGGAAGGGTTGTTTATACCGAAAACATCTTGGTCAATTTCTGCTAAGTTGTGCATAACTTATGTTTCCGCCAGCCACTGTGGTACACAGAAACTGGACAGCTGATCCCCTTAAAGTTTCAAATAAGGCATTTACTTTGTCAATGTCTGTCCATCCATATTGGGCAGCCACATGCTCAAACAGGACCAGAAAGGTATCCCACTTATAACTTCCAACACATGTCAGCAGTTTTGCTTTTGGACTTGCCCAGCATTCCGACCATCCATTTTGAAAGTTAAGATGCTCCAAGGGATAAATTTCACCGTTATTATAAAGGTCATTCTGGCCATTTCTCTGTGCCGAATGCTGCAAGAAGCAAACTTGGCCATTGGTGGAATTCTCACTCCGACCACCACTTCTATTGAATATTACAGAATCAGTAGTTTTCTGTGAAAAGTTGATTGATGCATACTGTGGTATGGCACTTCTAATGTCATTGGAGTCAGAATTTTGTTGAGCAACCGTAATGGTTGAGTCCATACAGTTTTTGAAATTCTGAATATTTTGATTTTGCAAATCACATAGATTCGTGTGCGTCGAATGATCAGGATTGTAACCGCTACCAGTCTGTGATGTTAGTGAGGATCGATCAACAGGTCCACTTGTAGTGTCTTCCCTGGAAAATGAATTGACAGGAGCCGGGGCCCTGACAGGAGCAGCATCTTTCCTGACTGTATTTGAGACTCCATTTGTAAATGGATCTACAGTTTTATCTGGCAATTTGTCAATAACCTGTTTTAATTTTTCATCTATAAAATGAGCCATTATGGTTTTCAAATATGTTGCAAGGGTTGATAGCTGGTTTCGTACAGTTTCTGCTACTAATTGTCCTAAGTTGGTATTTTTACTATCAGATGCAATGAAAATATCTAATGCACCTGCACTAGCATTTTCACTTTCATTTTGTTGAATATGAATACTTACTGAGTTTCTCCTCAGTTGTGAATCACTGTTTTGTCAGTTTAGTCATTTTGGACCTTGTGAGATTTAATCCTGATAATTGTAAACCTTTCTAGTAATTTGTCAGGTTGATAGACTGAGATATTTGTCATCTTACCTCACTACAAATGACCTACACTGGCTCCACTACTTTTTTTAAAGTACATGTAGTAAATTAATATTTATGTAGTGTGAATACGTAATTTATAACTATTAACACAATTGGGTTCAATGTTCAGTAAATATGAAAAACGATCTGTGTATAAATATGTGTTACAACAAACTACCTAAAGTGACGCACATGTAAGCAAATCTGTATCATCATATCACAGACATATCAAATAACTTGATATTTATTGCACAGTGAAGATTTACATTTAAACACCAACATGTATTTTTGCTAAAAATAAGGAATGTGTTTTTGTTTTTGTACTGTGTTCAGAATCCCTTCATATTTTCTCTCCAATTACCACAGATCTGTTTATATCAAAGCTATACACAAAATGAAATTTTCATACTTCACAATGCCAACTTAATTTAAAATAGGAGAGTACAAAAGGTCGTTTACACCACTATGTGCAGTGTAAGCAAACAATTAAATTGAGATTTGGAGCAAATACCAAGTGATTACATGTGCCACAGTTAAGCACATGTAAACATATATTTTGTATACATGTGTATATGCTCACATCCAGATGTATATTCAACACAACATACAGTCGGTAACATGCAAATAACATAAAATCGACACCAAAATAACAATGACTCATTCACACAATGAAATTTCTTAATTTTTTCCATTAAAGAACACAGACTTGTTAAAATAAAAAAATCTATCCACAAATATATTTAAATAAATCAACAATTTGAGATTTGTTTTGACAACAAATGTAGAGAACAATACAAGATTGTCCAGACACAAATCTTTATTTTCAGTTTTTTTCTGTAGCCTATAGATATGTTCTTACAAACAACCTGTACTTCAACATATGTGGCAACACGACAGACAACAAATAATGAATGTACTTATCTATGAACGCTTTATATATATATATATATATATATATATATATATATATATATATATATATATATATATATATATATATATATATATATATACATATATCTATAATTTTATGTATGTAGTCCTACCTTAGTGAAGTTTCAACACACAACACAGAGATATGTTTAAAAAAATAACATTGTGAAGTTTTATTTTCAGTATAAAATCGAAAAAATGAAAGTTATCTCAATGTTTATAAATAGGCTTACTAAAATTGCCTGCATAAAATTACTGCGCTGAACAATAATTCAAAAGAGTTGATGTCATGGACCGATGTTTACAACCAAAACAGCCTAATTATTTGGGACAATAACCCACACATTGATACATATAAAAAAAACACAAACAAAGTGATCAAAAGTCTACCATATGATCATTTGTGTAGACCTACAATTATCACAGCCTACACTTGCCTATCACTATGTGAATTGGCAGATCAATAGGACTGACACTTATACACATTCAAATGCAAGTCATGGAAATACCGCTGTTTTTCTCCTGGCAAAAGGTTAAGGTTTTTTTTTTTTTTTTTTTTGCTTTATTTTTCCCGACTCCAGGCAACTATCTGTTTCCGAGTTTCGCCAGTCCTGGGATTCTGCACCCTCGCCCCAGTGATGTTATGTCATTAGTGTCACATGCAATCTCCGCTTGAGGCACTCCATTAACTAAAGGTCAGAATTTGACAATGAAACCAGCTATCTTAGGTGTAGGCACATGAATAGTGTCTCTTGTATTAACAGGAGGGTATTAGTAGATTATATGGAAAGGGTAACCTCTATCCCTGATAACAATACTGCTGCAACATCTGGAAGCAATGTTGAAATTAAAGCACACAACCTTGACGTTCAAACGTCATTTTGTTTCAAAGCATGGTGTCCTTCTAAATGATCATTTTATAGTCGACACTTGGTCATTAAAAGTAAAACTATTGTGGTGTCATAGCGTCCATTCTCTGTTGACATCTGAACATCTAGTCTCTCTCTTGACAGGCTTAGGCCCAGGCTTTAGGCCTCTTTCAGACTGCTTCAAAAAAAACTCCATGATTCTGAGCCTTACAGAGAAAATATCTCTAAACATGTGAGCAAAAAATGAATTCAGGTTGTTTAGAAAATAATATTCAACATTCCCATTGAAGATTTCTTCCATCAATTATCCATTGATATGCGTTGTCATGAGCTACAGGTATGCCTCTGGGTGGCACCCAATTTTTTCTCCCCAACAAGACGCTGAGATTGTTGATAGATTATTAATACTATATCTCTCCAGGAGAGGCTTTCTTCTTTCAAGCAGCGAATCATGTTATGTGTACACTTGTGTACCAGTATCTGCAGTGCAGAATGGCATCTAATGTTTCAGTGGTGAACATTGTTCTGCTGGATTGTACCGGCTCAAAGGAGAGCAGAAACCCAGCACTATCCATCAAGAAACCAGAACCACTATCCAGTGCACGAGCCATGGGAATGAACAAACCAGTGGTTTGATGATTATGAAGAATTGGGTCATGAGCTAAATATTAAGGATATACCATCACATATATGGAACTGTTAAGAAACTGTATTGTAGGACTACTCTGTTGATCCAGAACTTAGGCCTAATAATTGGCACAGGCAGTCAAGCCATGTGACATTTTAACAACTGCGGAAACAGGAGAGACATCGACCATCCTTGAACCTTTGAAGGCTGCAGAAATTTATTAGCCCAATATTAATCATCCACAAAGGAAAAAGGGTTCCGGGCATTATGGGAACACAATATGCAAAAGTTCTGCATGAAGTTGGTGTAACCTGTTCTGAGAAAGTAATGATAACAAGCGAACTTATAATATACATAGCTTTTGTATACTATAGACATGGATAACTCTATTACATCATAAACAGGCTACATGATCTGTGCTTGACAATTATCTTATAGTTACAATCATGAAGGCATATATAGTACTATTGAATTAAAGTTCAAGCAGGAGCGATCGGCTAGGGTCAAAAATAAACAAAAACAGTATAGGCTTACATAATACATAAAAAATACCTGGGGGAAACTGTTCCACAAATCACAGCATGCGGCGAGATATACACGCATATATGGAAAATAGATATGTGCCTTAGGGCCCTTATTATTCTATGTTATTTTTATTGTAATAATATTTGTACTCAACAGATCTTTGTGTGCAATTTAATCAGGATTAATAATTCATTGAAGTGAAGTGAATCAATATGTTTTTTAGAATAAAAAAATTAAAGTTTATTGCCTATATTATTTTCTGTTCATTCATGTAACTGAAGGGTACTTATAAATGGCCTAGAGTCTTGGTATTGTGGAAATAGTCATTTTGTTTGATAACATATGTAAAGATTTTTCCACATATGGAGAGAGAAAACATGTGGAGTCTGAGTTGCCCAATGTCCTATTCATCATTTGGAGTCCTACTCTATTGTCCAATGATGTTCCCGCTCTGGACGTCACACTGTCAGATCCGGGCTATGATCATGATACAACACCACACAGTTGTAGCTGTTGAAATTCTAAATTTTTGTAGAAAGTATTGCCAAGTAAATCATGCTACACTGTAGTTCGATTGTTTCTAATTGCCATAAATTGTATCACAGTTATCCTGTATGGACGTTACTCAAAGGCATACAGGTCCTGTCTTGAGAGATCAGTGTAATGGCGGACAAATAGTGGTAAAATAAAGCAGGGGTTCCATCCATAAGAAAGTCAAGTACCATGGAACAAAAACTTGCATTTTACAAAGGTGGTCATAAAAGTCAGATTGTCTGTCAATGGAGTCGTCTCACAAAGCATGGGCAATTGTATATTATAAAACGAGCATCACACATGAGCCTGGACCACATGGACAGTAGGCCCAGGCCTTTCACTGTATATTAATTCCTATTTGACCGTCAACATTTGAATTACGAGTGAAGGCACAATTTGACAAGGCCTATCATTCATACTGATATGTTATAAATATTTTGAACAGTGAAAATACATTTTTGGGTCCTCTCAGCATTATCAGTGCATGATTATGCAAAAGCTTGAAACAGTCAATTGTGGCACTCAGATTAGGCTCTGCGTTACCTGTCTCCAGAAATGGAGTAAAAGATCCAATTGAGTTAGGCTTGCTTATGAGGCCTAAAGAGGCTTTGATAACATGTTTTTCATGTAGCTCAACTTAAAAGTCAATAAATGTCTTAAATAATATTTTTCTGACGAACAAAGCTTGTGGTAGAAAATTTGCAATCTGATATTTTGATTGTTAGATACAAGATCCGGTTCCATCGTCAAAGCATTTATGACAGTAAGCCAACCACTATCGGTGCATGTCATAAAACAAGGAAAGTGCAGATACATAGCTTTATGGTAAAGCAGACATATGTGAACAGAGACTTGAATTTTCACATGGCATTCCCCTTGACTGTATGTGTCTATTTTCAGCCAGGCATGCGAACACGCACACACAAAAACACACACACAGACAGAAATATGTCAGGTGTTTGTGTGATTATTGGCAAATCACCAGTCAGCGCTGAACTGTCTTCACTATTAGTGAACAGGCCTTTGGTTTTTCTTAAAGTAAAACCCAAGGGCCTTTTCATTGATGAGTGAGGTATAGGTTAAATTTCCACGCATAAAAACGTTAACGATTGTGCATTTGCATCTAATACGTGAAATATCTTTGATGATGCTCAAACTGGATCGAGTGTAATTTCAGCTTTCAGGACACCAAAAAAATTGGAGAGGTAATTCTTACTTCAGTCACATTAATTCTTAACTACTGAAAGCAATCTGGCCATGTGACACCTTTGTTAATATGGCACTTTGCACTTTTTTGTACTTAAGAATTATTGCATATATTTACAGGGGAATGCGCTAAGTTTTATATGTGAAATTCAACTACAGGGCCAGAATGTAACCATACCATAGCTTGAATTAGTTTTTGAAAATTGATAAGCATTTTATGCAGTTAGTATAACTTGATTAGCACTCTGTTACAAAGAAAACATTGATTAGCCTCAGTTTAATTTATATGGCAAATTACGATGAATATTATGTTATTTTGAGCTTAGCACACCACTGGTACAGCCGATGATTGCTTAAGCTGCTTGTAAAGCCTTATGTAAAAGTTAAGCCCACTAATACCACAAATTGTATGATATCTTTCTGGTATTGTGCCTTTTAATAAGACCCTCTATGAATTTATGACAGTTTAGATGTGTTATTTCATGGATGCCCGCACCTTTCCCTTACAGATAAATATTATCTCTGTGTGTACCCAATATGTTCATGGTGCTATGCAGCATTTCTCTTAAACGAGAAAGGATTTCAAATTCTATTTGTTTATTGTCACACATGATGATGCTTGTACAATCTTATGATGCATGAACTCCAGCGTTGACAAAGCTACTTCAGCGGGCCTAAAAATGGAAAACACGTAGCAGAAAACAGCATGCACATCAACACTATCAATACAAGCTTACCAAATTCTATGCCTTGCAACAGCAGCTAGTATGCCACAACTCTCAAAGCACTTTCAACAAATCATTACATAATTGTTGACCTTTCATACATGCATTGCGGAGTGTAGATTATAACTGAAGTTAAGCTTCATGTGGGTCTATTTTTAATGCCAGCAGTACATGTGAAATGAAAATATGTATCAGTCTGTATACATTTCACACATATAAGCTGCTAGGGAAAACATCCTTCCAAATTCGTGAGTAGGCCCAAATGTTGTCTGTCTGTGTACAGTAAGTTACCTTAAGTGTTATGCAATATTTCTGTTTGATTTTCGAATTCACATAATTTATGTTCCCAGGCAAGTTGGGTGCCCATCTAAGTGAAAACCTCTACATGTATGTCTTTTACCATTGTCAAGTACAACTCTGTCGGGCCTCAAACTAGAAAACAGGTGCCCATGAACATCACCCTTCTCAACATTTCCAGCATGTGTTCACAGCCATGCAACACACAAGTGTACCCCAACTTTCAAGCCACCTTCAATACAAAACATTGTCAGTGCTGATTCTGCTGCTAAAAACTCTCACTCACTGCTAGGCCCGACTTTAAGTCTACTTTAATGCCGCGTTTTGTGAAGCCCATGATTCGGTATATAGTCACAAAGTTGGCATCTATTGAATTCTAATCAATTTATTTATGAAGTCCTGTTTAACATGAAAAATGGTCAGGACCATGATATGACCTGGCAGACCAAAACAACGTCTGTGATCCATTGAATTGCTCATGGACTAATATCAGGTCCAAGCTCCTGCACTTTGCAAATGCTGAACCACAGGTACAAAAAGATCAGAATACGTAACTGGCTGTCAAAACTGCAGAATTACCATGTAAGGTGATTCTCATGTAAACCTAAGTGTTGAAGGCAAGCTACAAATGTTCATTTTTTGCCTCTGCTGTAAACAGTTGCCCAGTCCCTCCAGAACCTTAAAAAATCCAGCTTGGCTTGGCGGTCGCAAAATTTATTAGAGAATAAAAACTGCCCACCTCACCACTCCCCATCTTCATGCTATTTGATCAATCTGTACATCCAAAAGCCAGACGATTAACTACCTTCTGGAAGAGTAAAATGAGAATAATATATACCTTGTTTTGAAAATGTGGGTGGCTGAAGTTGAAGAGAAAGTCTGGGTTGTCCCAAATGATGTCACTTCCAGTAAAAAGCCCGAGCATTGCCTAAACGGATGCATTGCCAAGTAAACACTACAAAATTGAACGTTTACTCTGAAAGTATCATGATTTATATATTTATATATCTGCTGTAAATTTTTTTTAAATTACCAACTAGCAGACCCATATGTGCTGGGAAGCCTTTCCTGTGATCTTTAAGATAAGGAAACGACGTCGACATGATGTTTATATTGCCATCTGTTAAAGGCTTGCAAAATCATTTATCTCTCTGCAAGTAGTTTGCACCTCAGAATGATATTGTTTATCACACTACATAGTCAGTATGTGTGCTGTTTACCACGGCTGTACTTTGTAACATCAACCTGGCTGTAAAACTTCATGGTGTAAAATTCCACTTTGTGCATCAGCTTGTGTTTTGGCCACTCATCTCCTCACTTTCTGATGATAAAGATATTGGTCGTCAATATTGATTTTTATGTCCTAGAGCTGACACACTTAAGCGTAAATTTGTGTATTACTGTCATGAAGTTAAAATTGTATTATATTTCTTTGTGCAAAGCCTAATTCGTGGTAAACTACAGCTAACAGTGTTTCAGCAATTCCTAGTGTTTTATAGTAACGCCTTCAGATAGAATATGGGGCCCCACAGATCTTGCTCCCTAAGTAATATGTTTTACAAAACAATGTACTTTCATATGAAGAACTGTAAAACGGTGTAAAGCTTCCTTTGTAAGCTACACAGAGGGACAAATGAGTTACTCGATTCAATAACAGCAACGCACAAGCCTCCATCTTTGCACAAAGATGACACATGACATTTTTTATGTCAACAGGCATTCATATAGCTGCCCGTGTGCATCAGCATGTGATATTTTCACCAGTTTCGTTTTTTTAATCTGTGTATGTGTATGTGTATGCTGTTCAATATAGACTTTGTTTTAGCTTGAAATATAGCTCTCTTATCTTCTATTTGTCATTTCACACGTATTGAACGTTAATGATTCACACTTATAATCAGCTAGGTCTTTTTACAAATAATATACGGTAATTGGCTGCTCCCTTACAATCTATCTGTGATAATCAGATGAACTGGCGCATGTAGTGAGATGATTTTTGTGAACGACAGACCAGGACTTGGCCATAAAAGAGCGATAATGATTAACAGGAGAGGCATATGAGAATGGGCCATTTGAGGCAGATTCTGCCCAGCTAGTCACACTGCCGATGAAACCACTGGGAGACACAACCGTTCCTTCAGCACTCCACCTGCGCGATGGCGACTGAAGGATAGTGGTCTTCTGACCAGAAGATGTTTCAGGGGTCACATTTTAAAATACGAGCATCACTTTAGTTGCTTAACATAATGCCAACAGCATGTGGATTGGACACTCCAACAATAAAGGGGGTGTTGTTTTCGAACAAATCAATGTTTTGTATGGAGAAAGTGGGTGGTGGGAAATGGGTGTGTCCTCGATTGGGTAAAAGATATGTGAACATGAGTAGTGAATGTGGCCACCAAGCTTTTTCAAGGGAACCTGGACCCTCTTTGGTATGATTTTGGTGAGCTTGGCTATGTCAGCCTTGGGAAATAAGTTCCACTAGTCTATGAGATATTGCTCTAGTTGATCCAGGGTGGCAGCAGGTACTTTGTACTAGTCCCTGGCTGGGCTGCCAAGAACATCCAATTAATGTTTAAAAGGGCCATAGGACAGGAGGTGGGGCTGCCCGTGGCAACATTGGAATGCAACTTTTCGCATGATCACATCTGCACAGCCCTACCTTGTTAGAGTCCCATTTATTGTGACAAGTTTTATTCTTCCTGCTCCCATGGTCCACATCACGATGCCACTGTCCATAGCTGTCATGTTCCACCCTGTATTCACCCACAAATCCCTCTTGTGGTAATCAAGGCAAATCATGACTCATACTGCTCCATTGATCTCTGGTCAATCTGCATGTTATTGGCACCAATGTATCTGTGACACCTTGTGTGCAGGAGCGAGAGAGATGTGAGTGACAGGGCAGTATGACATCCTTTTGAGCAATACTAGTCACATGTGGATTGTATACAGTAATGCTGCAATGATACAGTAATGGTGCTTTTGCTGATTGAACCAATGCATGGAAAGAAACCAGTGTCTCTCCACGTATTGCACCAGCTCATGGATAACTCATTACTCCCATCTGAAAGCCTTGGTCCTCTGGATCCAGCTTTTTTCTTGCATCCTCTTGTTAAAAATGTTCCCCGCTACCTCTCTACCGCTGGTCTTGCCCACCCCATTCTCCTTGGAACTTCACACTGGAAAAGACCAGCATCCTGCATGGCAATGATCCTGCCATTGTCAAATTCAGAAAGCCTAACCCGTCTGTTGTGCATACTGGTGGTTCCTTATGAAACCCATGGACACCCGAATAGAAAAAACACACTTTTTGCACCTTTGTGGCTGCTATCTCATTGTCAGGAAATTTTGTTTTGTGCGACCAATTAGGCATATTATTAGCTATCCTGTCCTTGTTACATGGCAGTCCATGTGACACTTATATTCAGTGACAGTTACAACAATCTTTTTTCATGGAAAAAATTTATATATCTCAACTTATGGCTTGATGTATGAATAGATGCATGGACTCAGTCAGTGGAAAAGAAAACCATGGCAACATTTCTTTGTGTATGCTGCATGATCACCGAGATCAAGTGCTTAGACAGCATGCAATTTGCAATATGACTTCATGAATAATGACAACTGGAGTTTATGGAACTCCTGAAATGGAACCAGTTTTGATAAGGCCTACCTGGGTACATGTATGTTCATCAGGGCAAATAAATTTGAGTCAGCAAACATGCTGCTTGCATCCCCATGGGCAAGGAACCACTGGTTGCTGCTAATGGCAAAGGATGTTTGGCCTGCTAAACTGTGCAGTGATCTAGTGCCAGATCCTGGGCAAGAAGACCACTGGCAGAAGTTGCACTGGCACTTCTTTGCAGCATGTTATACATAAATTTCCGCTGATACAAACTGGCAACAGCATAATTGTTGGTTGATGGACTGAAGGTTCTTATGAGCACTTGGTTGAAAAATCACATTGGGGTCACACCAGACTGAATGAGCTGAGCACACATGGTGTGCTGTGTGCTGTGATTTGTTTGTGTCCAGTTAATATTCCAGCATAAAACTCCAAAACTAGGCCACTTTCATCTAAGCAACTTTCAATGGGGCCTTCGTTTGCCCAGCCAAGTGCCCAACTTGGCTTGGCCAGTAGGGTTACATGATAGGCAAACAGGTAATGAGGTGTACCCCGACATATAAAATAGTCAATGTGACATAATTACGCATGTAGATGTTTGTCAATGTGAATGGAGATGTGAACAACGTTGATACCCAAATGTTTGTGACTGTAAATACAAGTAGAGAGCTTCTGGTAAGAGAGTCCACTTGACCAAGTTTGATATGCATTTTGGTCTCATTCTACTGTTCATTTGACCTTGAAATGACCTTTAACACCAAAATGTAGGTATAAGCAGATTTCAATGTCATTTTTGACCCAATTATTGATACATATACTGAAAATAACTATTTAATTCGAAAGCAATGGAGTGTTTTTTTATCAATGTATAATAGAAACCAAGGGAAGCACCATTACCCAGATGTTGGCCAATTTATCATATTCGCTGAGTACCAATTAGTGCCCCAAATGAAAAATATGTTAAACTCTGGATTCTACGGTTAGACAAAATAGTGCAGAAACTTGTTAGAGCCTTCTATAAAGAACATTTCTGTCCCTTTTCAGCAAAAATTTGAAAGAGAGTTTTGGGAAAATCAGAAAAAAGCAAAAACACACGAAAATCATTTCAAAATTGAAACGAATCACAGCACCGTCTGATGAACACATTAACAACCAGGTGTCCCCCAGAATTGTCCTTGTGCAATTTCAGAGCAACTGGGTTAACTGTTTTGGAGACGATTTTTGAAAATTTGGCCCGAAAAAGACCGAAAGACTTAATAAAAAGGCAGAAATCATTGGATCGTGCCCAGCTAAAGAAACTCTGGCGGAGCCATTGAAAATACCAAAACATACGAAAATTCATGAAATTACTTGGAAAAAATTCGCAAAGGAGCCACCTGACGTGTCCCTGTGTGATTTCAATGCAATCGGGTGAGCAGTTTCGGAGAATATATTTTTAAGATTCCCCCCCCCCCCAAAAAAAAATTATGACAGATACAAAAACCAATGGAGCACCATGACCATTTGAAGAAAATTGGTAGAAACCCACTAGAAGAACATATCCACCAAGCATGAAGTGAATCTGGCTGACGATTTCGGAGAAGTCCAAAATGTGAATAAACATTCGATGCTTATTGATTTACAAAGTAAACAACTGGAATATATGTAGTTGTGCACTCAAAATGAAAAAAAAAAAAAAGAAAAAAATCGTTAAAAACCAGGACTCCATAGTAACACAATATAGTGAGCAAACTTTTTGGCCCTTCCACAAGGAGGTTCCTGAAGACTTTCACCGGAATCTGAATGAATGAAACCTTCGAAGAAAAAAATCAAAAAATCAAAAAAAAAAAAAAAAAAAAAAAAAAAAAAAAAAAGAAAGCCGAAAGAAAAAAAATAACACAAAAAGGTAAAAAAAGCGCAAACATTTACAGCACTACCTGGTGAACTGATTTTGAAGCAATTGGGATGCCAAATTTGTCAAAAAAACAAACACAAAAAACAAAAAACAAAACAAAAGAAACAGACCCCCAAAAAAACCAAAACAAACAGAAAAAAACATTGGACCGTGGCCATTGGAGCAAACTTGGTGGAGACCCCCTTGAGGAACATTGCCACCAAGTTTAAAGTAAATCCGGCTGACGGTTTCAGAGAAGTTGAAAATGTGAATTCCTATTTCTTTACATTAGACCTCAGGCCAAAAATCATTGAAAAAACAAAAACAAAAAATTAACCCCCCTCCCCAAATCAATAGAGCATGACTAGTTGAACAAACTTGAAAATGGTACACTAGGGAAACTTTGGCGCCAAGTGTGAAATGAGTCGGTTAAACGGTTAGAAAGAAGTCAAAGAGTGAATGCATCAAGGACAGAAGCACAGATGAAGGAACAATAGGCCATCCACATTGCTCAGTTTGGATGTGGTCAGTTGAGCTTAAGACATGTTCTGCAGTGCATTTTGATACAATGATTCTATGCAACCATTTTGGGTGAGGTTTTTTAATACATTTATGTGTCTTTCGGTAGGGCTGAGAAGTGTAGTAGAATTGTGATTACCTTGACGGGATTGCAAATTTTTCTCCCTAAAAAAAAAAAAAAAAAAAATAAGATAAAATAAAAAAATCCCAGTCTTTTCAATGCATCAGGTGACCATTAAAAGTATTGTCACATTCCTATGGTCACTTTTAAACTAGACACACTTCCATAGTTAAAAAACTGGAGCAGTAAAACATCATCTAATTACATCTTTAATGCTAATCACATTTTCACTTTCTTTGTATTTACACCAATAAATGCCATTATATTTGGCAAGTCAGAAAAGGGATATAATAATAGATGTTTTCCTCTTTAACGTTGACTATCGTAGCACTCCAGTTTGTAGTAATGCGTAGGGTCAATTGTAATGCGGGGATTTCAATGTTAATCACCCAAGCCTCAGAGCAAAAAGAGAAAAAATGCAGAAAAATGTGAAATGCAGTGCATAAAATATAGAGAAGCCAATCATTTTGGAACTTTAATGCAATGTGATATTCCTAAATGTATTTTTGTACCTTTGTATTCTCATAGTCCATGCTGCTTCGTATCATGACATTTGCTTATCTGAGGTTGATATTAAATTTCTTGAACGCAAGAACAATCCTGTGGCACTTATAGTAGATAAATTTAATGACAAATTATGTCTCTGCATCCGCATGTAATATTTACTTTTTTTTCAAGAGATAATGTTTTGGAACATTGAATGCCCATTTAGTCTCCTCTTCATCCGTACATTTTGTTATTTACCAAACATAGGCTGTGTATAGCTCTTTCTAGATTACCGAAGAAGAAACATAACCCAAGATGCCACTGATGTTGACATTTGCTTATCTGAGGTTGATATTAAATTTCTTGAACGCAAGAACAATCCTGTGGCACTGATAGTAGATAAATTTATTGACAAATTATGTCTCTGCATCTGCATGTAATATTTATTTTTTTTCCAAGAAATAATGTTTTGGAACATTGAATGCCCATTTAGTCTCCTCTTCATCCGTACATTTTGTTATTTACCAAACATAGGCTGTGTATAGCTCTTTCTAGATTACCGAAGAAGAAACATAACCCAAGATGCCACTGATGTTGACATTTGCTTATCTGAGGTTGATATTAAATTTTTTGAACGCAAGAACAATCCTGTGGCACTTATAGTAGATAAATTTATTGACAAATTATGTCTCTGCATGTGCATGTAATATTTACTTTTTTTTCAAGAAATAATGTTTTGGAACATTAAATGCCCATTTAGTCTCCTCTTCATCCGTACATTTTGTTATTTACCAAACATAGGCTGTGTATAGCTCTTTCTAGATTACTGCAGAAGAAACATAACCCAAGATGCCACTGATGTTGAAGTTGGGCTCAGAAAAGACAGATGAACAGGGGATGATACATTTTGATGTGAAAAGAAAAGAAGTGCAACTTATAGTACCAATGGCCACTTTTTTTTAATAATGTAAACATCAGTTGGAGTGCTAGATACCACAAACCCAACTTCCTTAAATGGCCTTTTTATGTTGCTCTACTCTGATAAGGTGAAGGAAAAAGTCTGAAAAATGTGTGAAATATCCTGACATGTTTTGAATGCAGAAGTTTTTAAGGAGTACTAGACACCACAAACCCAACTTCTTTAAATGGCCTTTTTATGTTGCTCTACTCTGATAAGGTGAAGGAAAAAGTCTGAAAAATGTGTGAAATATCCTGACATGTTTTGAATGGAGAAATTTTTAAGGAATTATCTTTGATATAATCTATTTCAAAAAAATATTCAATATAAGGTTGGTACGTCCACCATACTGACATAATCAACTTCCATACGATCCGCCCACAGGAAAGACATTTTCGGTTTGGCACTCCCTCCATCGCCCTAGTGGACACACATTGCCTTGCACTCCTTGGGGGAAGATACTTATTGGAACAGCCCCAAGTTTTCACATTTCACCTGTGGCTAAATTTAAAAATAACGAAGAAAGGGCAGGAAAAAATAAAAGTATAAGCAAGTGTGATTACTCCATTGACTTTACTGCATGATACAGGCGTATTTCTGTAGACTGCAGGGATACATGAGATGTTTTCAACACCACGCCAAACCACGGAACATAGGCAATCCTGGTGGCCAATGTGTGGTAACTCGCATGCCATACACGACAGTGACCATGGTACCTTAATGCCATTTTTTAAACATTTCAGAGACAAGTCAGTTTAAACTTCTAAAATGCTGGCCTTACATCATATTTAAGAGTCACCATTGAACGAGTATCCACACTTACTACAGTGGCCGCTGGGACAATACTTGCAATCCCAAAGGTGTTGGAAACATGTCCATGCTGTCCCACGGCTTTGGCTCATCTGCACCTGGCCACCAAGTGCCACCAAGTGGGATTTGTGACATCTTGGAAAATTGTACAATACTGTCATCCAGGGAAGCAGTCATTAACATGAAAGGCCTGCACCACATTCCGGTATTTTTCATGAGAAAGCAGTATGAAGGAGGAGATCCCCTATTTGAAGTGTGGGGACCTAGTGCCACCTCAATTAGAGTAATAAGACGCAAAAGATAAGGTTTGTTACTTGTTAGGAGATGTACTGCTGCATTGTTGAGTCACAATGCACTGATTTACACAGTCAGCCAGAGCAAGTCCATCTCACTTTTTTAGTTAACTATAAACTCCATTGACCAATCAACAGCTCAGAACAGCTCCAATCTAGTAATATACGAACAATAATAAATGCCCCTTGATATAGAAATTTGGTGGCCAAAAATATTCAAAAACATCCTATACAAACCATCATTGCAAATCCGACCATTCAGAGGAATTTTGGCACATTGTATTTGACATCCACCCGACAGGTCAATATCTGTCTGAAAGTGTGAATACATATGAGCCAAATATGTAGCACAATATTTTACAGTATGTGCATAAAATCTGAATCATGCATTGTATTGTAAGTGGTAGCATTCCTAGGCAACTGCGCAGGTGATCTCACAGACCATGGACAAGGGCAAATTCTTTGTGCTGGCGGTTATTTTAACAGCCTCCAAGACCATGCAGGGTGGAACATTGAGCAATACCCTGGAACTGTGTATGAATGAGATGCATCTGTTTCCAAGAGCAGCTTTTTTGTTGGAATCTGTCTGATGACCCTCCACATGTCTTAGGGTGCATGGTTGGCTGAGCAGTAAGACGCTCGCCTTTCACCTCTGCGACCCAGGTTCGATTCTCATCCCGGCCAGCAGGTTGAAAAAGTTCCTACCACTTTAACAGTGCACGGTGGTTTTCTCCAAGTTCTTCGGTTTCCTCCACCACAGACAAGGTAGGAAGTATACACCAACATCTGTGCCATGGAGAGTGACTCGATAAGTCAATACTTGACTTCTTTCACAATCCATGTAAAACAAATGTGTCTGTACTTTTTTTTTTTTAAAGTCTTTACTGGCTCCCATTTTCTCCGTGATATTGAAAATAATGCCTGGAACTGCAGTGACTTCATCCCCCCCCCCCCCCAAAAAAACCCCAATGCATGTGAATACTACCAGGTGTTTGGAACTGTTTGTCCAAGCAGATCTTAACAGCAATATATATGGAAATTGCAAGTTTGCCACTTTGACCTCCATGATCAATAAAAATTGGGGGACATCACTTCACAACACGAGGGGGCCAAAGTTCCATATCTTGCTGTGGTTCATGCAGAATGGTACCAATGTTTTCAGATGTTGAAAAATGCAGAGCTAATATACCCAACCCAAACACCTAGGGCGAAAGTAAAATCTTTTCATGGCTGTAAATGATAGCCCTGTAATCTTTCACGAGGGAGGCAAACCTTGAGTGAATACTCATGTATAACCATATAAAATTGGATCCAAGGGTCTTCATGCAGCTCCTTCAAATCAGCTTCTGTTTTCCACATGTTAGCAAGATACGGATTGGAAAAAAAATGTTCCAATTGGATATATCATCTGATATTGGTGAACTTTTCAGAGCTGTGTAAAGATCAGGCTGATGTGTTCTTAAAAAGAGCCCTCCCCCCGCCACACACACACAATGTGCATCGATAAGGATGCAGTCTCTGTACCTTGTGCTGCAATTATGTAGGTGTCATCCTGTGTGCATAGAAAGGGCTCCAAACATACAATTTTCTGCACTACATCTGCCCATTGAGTTGGCAAATTCCCGACTAAAGCCACTAAAAGCCTGCAATACAGAAGAACCATTTTGGGGTGACATTGTTTACGCTTGAGACAAGTACTAATTCCAGGTTAGTGTGAATGGAAATCTGGAACAATGTTCAGCCTGTGTCATGCTCCTGTCTCATCTTCTCCAAAGTCTGCCACACCAACCTCTGCTTATTTTTGTGAATGTGTATGCATGGCATGCCTGGGAACATTGGAAAGTGCAATACCAGCAGAAGGCCAATGTAATATCATATTTTTAAAGAAGAGCCTTCAGCACATGATGCCTTCAATGGCAAACCTTGATTATACAAAATGGATATTGATGCAACCTAGACTTCTTGACTTTAGGTTAAAAAGTGAGCTTTAAACTAACATCATTGACTGATACAGAACGATTTTGAGTTGCTTTGACAGGTTGCAATATAACCCCATCTGCATACATTTGGTATGTATTTGCCAACCTATCTGCCTGTGGACCTTCCCAAGGTGTGATTGTGGTAAGTGCCCCCAAAGTGTTTTTCTCCACCTCTTTGGAAACAGAAGTGATCTCCACATCAGCCAACTCTGGATCAGAGTACTGAGCACAATCCACTTACACCAGGCAATTAATTGAGTCTGACCTCTGGTGAAACATAAATATAAGTACTGTGCATTTTTATAGGAAATGCATTTCATATACAAGTAATCTGATTAAATCGAACCACAAGTTAATGGAACAAACAAGGGAAAGCCACCCCTCTTTGTGTCGTATATGGTGGTATGGTTGTGCACGTAGTCCATATAGGCCTATTATTCCAATTATTTAAATTGGATGTTGGTGCAACAAACTATTGGTGGTACAACCACGGATGTTTCTTGTCCATGCGCTATTCGTCTGTGATGAATATTATATGACGAGCATGAACACATGACCATCACAGGTGAAGGAAATAATCCACGACACGGAATGTGCAGCATTACAAACCATTTCCGTCTGCATGGCTTCATTCTCAGTGTAATACAATTTCCATTATGTTTAAAATGTATTTGTTTACTGATCACATGTACCGAAAAAGTTTTTTAATATTAATAATAGTTTTACTTTTGTTCACCTTGTAAATAGTTAAATGGTGTGCCATGTAGTAATTAGGCTTATCCTAAACACAGCCCTTTGATTTTTCCACATATTTCCAATGTGTATAAATATTATATTTGACTATTATTTTACACTGTAGGCCTGGTTCTGTACTTTTCAGTACTAGGTTTATAATTATTACTATCATTCTTCCTTTCTTTCCATGTTTATCTTTCCTTGAAAATTTCTTTCTGAATCATATAATCTCTTCAACTGATGAGTGTAACTACAATAAATTTTCTGTCTTACATATTATTATCATGAATTACTATTTCTTCAAACTAAGTGATTTTATAAGTTATAACAGCAAAGGACCGGTTTAGTAAGATATACATTTGTCTAACCATGCAGTTATTTGTGGTTATTTGGTAGTCCTGAAAAGGCCTGTTGTCGACTGCCATTCCAGGTCGATATAGGCCTATTGAGGACGCCAGATGACGGTCTGGTTCACAATCCTGAAAAGTCACGTGGTATTGGATTACATGAGAGTGCGATGCTGCACCCAAGCAGGCCGCACCACAAAAGCCCCTGTCACTCTCCCTGTACTTTGTCAGGAAGTGTTTGATGAATCCTTCCACCTCGAACTCGTGAATTTTGGGATAAACTACCATTGGTCACCTGGGGACCTAGTTGAAACGTTTTGCCGCTTCACTCAAGTAAAGGCCAGCACTATGGCTCCATTACGACCTGTGGGAATTGGGGAGGACCTATATGACGTGAATCATCCAGAGCCTACACCAGCATTCTCGATCCCCTGTACTCAGCCAACGTGCTTTGCAGGACTAGCTGGACGCACATATCATTTCCTGCATGTTCATGGTGATGAATTCTGGAATTGGTCCTTTCTTGTATGGCATGCCCTGGAACAGAGGCTTAACTACCTGCTGCAGATGGGTCCCTTCTATCCCCTCTCTCCTCTCCCGGTAAATGCACCCAGCTGTTCTGAGAACACTGTGTTGAATGACGAGAACCTCTGACTGACAAAAGGAGTGGTAATAAGTTTCCACCACATCGAACTGTTGATGATGATCTATATAGACGTGTTTTTGTAGCCTGTGCAAGCTTACAATCTCAGTTTGACTATCACACATAGGCCTTTGTTACTGTCACTGTTAACCGTTTTCACTATTCCTGATTAGATGGACAAGTGACAGGCACGTTTTTCAATATATCCTGCTCACCTCAATCGCACTATATGAATAAAATTAAAAAAGGACTGTCTTTTTTATCTGGCTTTTGGCACTTGTTCTCCAGTCTCTTTAATAAGAAATGTTCTCCTTAATCCCTGTCAGATATATCCTTAATGTTTTTGTTAACAGCATGCACGTGTCTCACAAGGCAATAAAAATGTCCACTGTAAACAGACAAGTAAATAGACAGTTTCTCATTCTGAATATAAATAAATGAGAGACAGACCCAACATTTTCTAGGAGTGTCAAACCTGCACACCAGCCATTTAGCTGCCAATATGGTAGAGCTCCATGTGAGATTATTTAATGGAAATTGAAAAAAAAAGATGTAGAACAAGGAAGTTTAACATTTTTCAAAGACAATATTTTTTCTTTTGTTTAACTGATTTGATTTGATATATATACATGTACCATTAGTATGTAGTCGTAAGGTTTTACAAAAACAAACTTTGACTCTGACAAAAAGTAGGAATAAAACAGTAACAGGACTAAATGAAGTCCTAATACATAAAAATCCAGTTTGATAGTAAACTGCAAGCGTAAACTTTTATTTTGAATGTCGGTGAACAGTGGATCACATGACATGCAGATGCTGAACCAGATTTAAACTGTAGATTAAACGCTTCTGTGTGAAACGGGCTGCTGAAACTGTAATTTTCTTAAAGCTTGATAGGATGTCCATTTCTGAGCACCAGAAGCACTGTAGTAAGACTCGGTGTTGTGGTCTTTGAAAAAATCTTCCCACATTTTGATGGTAAACGAGGTACAGAGTACCGCATGTGGCGACCAAATTGCAATGAGTCACTTTTGCGTCTTCTGTGATGGCACCATGTCTGACTGTGTGATATACTCTGACATAAATCAGTTCCAGTACAATGTCCATACCATGTGCAACGCGTAGTCCAGGGGAAAAAAACACACAGTGGAGGCTGTGGGCTCCCAGCAATCAGTAATAGGTTCCAATCATATAGGCCAGTCTTTCACAACCAAGAGCTTGATGACTTTATCACTGTCGTATCAGCCAACAGTACCCTTGGTGTTAGAAAGCTCGTCAGCCGCATTCAGTATACTATATTGCATACACGGAAACCAACCCTTTGCACACCGTCTTGCATGGACCGAAGACACCGAGGGAAACATGTTTTTGTGACGCAATTTCTTTGCTAATGTGTCTAACCCAAATCTTGATCCGCACAAGCTGAGAACAATGCAGCAACATTCAGGTGCAAATCATACCAGCTATTTGTTACGAATGTTGAAAACAAATAAAATATTACTTATTAAGTAGAGGGCTGTGTGAACAGCCAGTGTTAGCTGACCTGAGCTGGTTCATAAAATAAAAGTTGCCACTGAATATACTTTTGTGAAGCCTTAGCTGAGTGTATATGCCAAGTTAACCTCACTTTAAATGTGGTTAGATGAGCTGTGGCTAGACTCGGCAGACCGGTTCCACAGGTAAATGGTATTGTGATCTACCTCACTGCGCACGTAGATTATACAGGCTAATAACTAGTTGCGTAAAAGCTCAAGGGCTTGGAAATCTTCCAGCATTGCAAGTTTTTTGTTTCGTCCTGTGAAGTCCTGTCCCACTTCCTGTCCGTCAATATGTGGTGGGCAATCATAACAAGACTAATGGCCTAATGTATTCATACGAATATATCTACACTATGGGTACACATAAGTCCAATAGGAAATGTACGGTGTGCAAAACGCTCATAAGAGACCACAGAGGTCCTTTCAGAAAGGGCAAATGCACCATGAATTTGGCTGACTCTGCACCAACTGCAGAATTCAGAGCCAAAACCCCGTCAGCTCCGACAGAGTTCAGTCTCCTGAAGTTCGAAACCGGCTCTACAACACACATCATTCATAATATTAAGATTTCAGTTGAACTCTTCTGCGCAACTCGCGAAGGTGCCATACTCGTCCATGTATCGGATAATGTTTTGTGGCTCTGTTCTTTTCCATAATATGTTGTAAGCCTGCCGCAAAAGTATCGAACAATTTTGGCGATGATCGCATTCCGAACTCAAGTACCGCTGAGAACCAGTATTCTTTCACGTAATTACCTTCACTGTCCCTACTATTCCATGTGGATCCAAGCAGATGCCACTCATCGGGACACACAATCACGTGTTTAAATGCGTCATGAATATCAATTTTGGCGCCAAATACTGTGGTACAACCTTTGTCAGTACGAATTTTATTACACACTCTTACAGCATCTTCAACTGATGTAAACTTCACTGAGCTCTCTTCTTTACTAATATAGTCATTAACCGATGAGCCACATGGGAAAGACAAATCATGAATAGTTCTAATCTTTTGGTAACGTTTTTTTCTGGAATGCCTCCAGTGAGCTACACTTCATGTTATCGAATGGTTTCTGATAAAATGGTCCGATTAGTCTATGCTTGGCTGCGTCCGACCATAATGTTTCTCGTACATTTGCTGCAAATTTACTCGCTGACGGCCAGTTTGGCTTCTCTAAGTATGTGTCCGGACCGGTGTACCCAGTGGACACACCCTCTCGTATGTAGAACAGTAAAGTGTTAACAAAGTTTGCATCGGGGTAGTTTTTGAGACCTACTTGCCAGTATTCAAAGTCCAAAGGGGATCTGATCTCAACCAGGCCATTTTTGACGACCATGGAGCTGGGGCAGGGAACCCGAACCGACCTGGAATATGTGATATGATCTACCTGTTGAGACTTCATGTTCATATTACTATTGGAATTTTCCGTCATGCTCGGGGCCGGCAAAGGGGCCAGGCTTTAGAAAGATGTCTGGCATATTTCCGTTGCACCGTTTACATTCATAAAGGCGTTTATAGTTGGCAAACTGGCATCGCTTGTTTTTGAAAATGTTGCACATTTCACTTGCCCTGTCATTACACTCTCTTTTTGACAGACCCTTTTGCATCGACGAGGCTGCTGATGCAGGCCCGGGAAAAGGGCACTCAGAGGTGAAATGATCTAAAGATCGACAGCGTTTACAGCGTGGTGTGTATATGACGTTTAGAAGTATTTTTAAGATTTGCCTGAAGAAAATTTATGAAAAATATAAATTTCACTGGAACATGACAAATTGAAGAATATTTAAAGAGAAATTATAAAAGGACACTGCTACTTAATACATGATATTGTTATATCATAGTTACAGTGAATGGTTATTTTGACCACGTGTTTGTCATAAAATCCCACAATGTTAGCATTGTGCTGTCAACATTTAGGTGAAACATGCTAAACTGTTGACAAGTAACTTGTGTATGCAAGCATTTTGTTTATTCTTCTGGTGTAATATGTAGAAAAACGGTTTTATTATGTTATTTTCCATTGTTTTTAATTTAATAAAAACTATTTTCTAATGTAAGGGCTGTTCCAGAAAAATGTGCTGAATGGGGTGGGAGGCATACCGCTCCTCCCCAGGACACCACTATTAACTCGAACGTTCACTGCCTGGACAACACTGTCAATGGACCCCAACACCCAGGATATAGTAAATAGTTTGGACCTTAATTAATCCCCCAGACAGAATATGAAATCTGAACCCTAAAGCCCTCGACAAGATTTCTCAATTTGCTCTCCTACATGCAGCATACAGTGGTAGCTGTGATTTACGACCACCCAAGTACCAGACAGAGGTACTCACATGTGGCAGGTGGTCTTTCATTGCAGGTTAGTATTGATAACATAGAAATAAGACGACAGTCTAATGGAGGAGTAGTCTTTCAAACAAATGCCATATCTTAGAAGAGGTGGTCGTTTGAGCAGGTACCACTGTAGTATTGTCAGACGAACCTTGGTCAACGCTTGACATAGGTTTTCGTCAAAATAGTGTTTTACCATAGCTTAAAAACAAAATATTCCCACAAACAGCAAGCCTTTCTTGTTTCATTTTGATAGCTTTAAAGAATTGATGTTTCTGTGGTATGATATTCCCCCCAGGTTTAAGCACAATCTAGTTGACAGTTTTGGAGAAGTCGAAAGTAACATTAACATTCAAAAATTCGTATAGATGACATTACCCTGTGTATTATGAAGTCCTAGCTCAAAAACCTCTTGACAAAGCATGCTGAAGACAAAATGAACTGTAACAGCTCTGTGACCTTGGGAGCTAGGTCAAGCTCACCCATCTTCAAATGTAACCTTGCCCTTGCAAAGGACTTTAATCCTATATAATTTCAAAATCATAGCTCAAAAATCTTCGTGACATATGCAGCAAGCAAATTCCACAACAATGTTGGCTGTCATCTCGGGAAATAGCTTAAGGTCATCCACCGCTAAACATAACCTTGCCCTCATGGAGGACTAGACTCCTGTGTAACAGGAATGCCGTAACTCTTAAAGTTCTTGACATATTATGCAGAATTTAAATTCCCCTTTAATGGTTCTGTTAAAACCAAGATCACTGAATCAGACAAATTGAACAGAGATTGTATAGATTATTCCTGTCAGAAGTCCCATACAAAAAATTCAACACATTTCCCTATCTCTAATTTGATAAAAGCAACGTCTTCAAATAAAACAGACAAAGTCTTGACTCACCCATACACTGGATTTTCAAAGTATGTAAACATTCAGCTAATAAATGAATACTCGACATATGTTCGGCTCTGAACTGCCATATATGTAGCTGGAATTACTTAAAAGTTTGATATGGAACTTTTTTAATTTCACTTATGTTTTTTTGTTTTTCTGTCATGGTGTGAACTACTTTTTTTCCTCGGTCTCACATAACCTGTGTTTTACACTATTCACAAACAGATGCTAGTTTTGTGATTTTATGTTCTCAAGGTAGCTCTTGGGATAGCAGAATTCAGTGTACTGTAACCAGTGTTGTGGATGTATTTTTATTTAACTCTAATAGCATTCTGTGTTATTTGTTCTATGTTTTACAGTTGTCAAATAAAGCCATTTGAGTCCCGGATGCCTTGAATAGCATCAAGAAGAAAAAACACAAAAGGAATTCCTGGGAAGGTGAGTTACCTAAAATTGAAGCCGAAAATGGACCTTTCAAGCGCTTGAAAGACAAAATAATGTTTTAATATGAAAAACAAACAAAATAATCCTTTCGATCTATAGATTAAGACTAGGCCTACTCTGTTGCTTCACCTACAGACTATTCTACCTCACTAGGAGCAATTTTATCTGTACGCAGCATACATTTTTATCACAAGCAAAAAGCTGGGCCCAATAGAAAACTGAGCACAGTATGATACTTATCAGTTGCAGGCTATAAACACGTGTCGATGACATCTGCTATAGGAAGCCGTTTTAGCATTAAATCCACAATTACACATTTGTGTAAAAAATTGCACATATGTGTGGGCCTAATTAATTACACATATGTGAATCGTTTACACACATGTGCAATTTTTTAACACGTGTCATTTTCCAAAATAATTTTACATACGTGAGAACAATTTGCACATATGTAAAATTCTTTTATTTGCATTATATCAACACATATGCCCCCCCCCCCCCGTGTGTGAAGGTTTACGCTTAGGTGCAATTCTTTTACACACAAGTATAAGGGATATGCACGTGAATTATGTGCAAATGAATTACACGTAGGTGCATATATTTTTTACACTTGTAAGATAAACTGCTATTCCACTTATGTTAAATACTTTTTACACATGTACATAGTTAAACCTTGTAGGGCTTTTGTGTAAACCAAGTACACATGGGCCTATGTGTAAATCGTTTTCACAAAGGCTATGCAAATGTCTGACAATTTTACATATGTTAAATAGGTTTGCAGATATGTGAAAAAAAATGCACATGTGAAATAGTTTTCCACTTACGTGTAATAGTACACTTTTTATACATGTATGTAAATCTGTTACACATATATACAAACAATTAATACAAATGTGTGAACGATTTGCACATGTGTAAATCTTAATGGCATTTATATAATAATGAATATTTCACACTCTATCTGATCATACCTGTGTTACACATGTGTGAATCTTTTGCACATTAATGCAAGCGATTTACACATATGTGCAAAAGATTTGTAGATGTGTGAAAACATTTAGACATTTGTAAATGTTTTGCACATATGTAAAATAATCGTTTATTGACATAAACGTGAAAAAAAGATTTGCACACACACACACATACATATATATATATATATATATATATATATATATATATACATATGCGTAATTTAACCTTATTTCAAATGCATGTAAATCTGTAGCCCATATGTGCAAAGCTTTTTCACATATGTCAAATAAGTGGTTATCTCACATAAGTATAAAAGGATTTGCACATATGTGAAATCCTTTTTGACACATGTGATCGATTTAATCATATGCATAATTGTGGATGTAATGTTAAAGTAAAAAGTATACACCCATATCTTTTACATGGATTGCGAAGCAGGCCGAGCCTATATTAATCACTCTCCATGGCACAGATGGTGGCGTATACTCGGAGAGCACCACCGTGCACAGTCAGAGGGGTAGGAACTCTTTCCACATGCTTCCCCGACCGTGAATCGAACCCAGGCCGCAGAGGTGGAAGGCGAGCGTGTTACAGCTCCGCCAGCCGGGAAATACAGCCAATCTGTTTACAAAAAAACGACTTCCACCAAAAGGGGCATTCTATGTGGATGACATAGGCTCTCGTGGTGTTTGAAAACATTTCAATAACGAATTATTTATATCAAATGCAAAATTCAAAGTGTGTTCTTCAAAATGGCTTTAAAACCTGCAAGTTCTTATGTAATTACAAATATCATTCACTAATAAATTCGAAACGAACTAAGAAAAGTGAAAAATATTTGCATTGAATGTGAAAGATGATCTACAAAATATCGCTATATAAGAACGTTACTTCACAGCAATTCGGTCTAGGTACCTGCAAAATGAGAACAGTTTGAAATGCTACACCTTGCCATTGTTAAACATAGTCTAAATTTTGTGTACAAGCCTAATTTGCTTAAATCAAAATGCTTTAACTTTGGTCTATGGTTCATTGAATGCGACTCTATAATAGTTTTGAAGCTATTCAAAATTTAAATTTTGCGTATTCACATAAGTTAAAATCTTCTCACTTTTGTTCATGGTTCATTGGATGCAGCTTTGCTTCAAACCTAGAAATTGAAGTTGAAACGACCTCTCTATAATCATTTTGGAAATATTCAACTTTCAAATTTTTCAATGCACCTAATAAGCATAATTTGAAATTCTACAACTTCCATTTAATGTCCATTATATAAACAGGTGTCACAGACCTTTGTATGCACATTAAAAGTTGTGTCTTTCTGTAATAGTTTGAAAGATATAGAGCTTTTACAATTTTAATTGTCCTTAATTTGCAAATATTTAAACATCATGATTATTCCAAATCAGGTGCACAATTGCACTGGTAGGTAAATTACCATCACAAATATTTGGGTTTTCGGAATAATATTTGATGTCTTTAAGTCTTGTTTTATTCACTTTAGTCTATTTGAATTAGAATTAAGTTTATTTAAAATTTCTACTTAATTTTACCTTTTGGCGTCTTTGTGTTTTAGTAGTCACCTTTCCGACATTTCAGGTTAACACGTTAGTGTACATTTACTCAATGCAAAAAATGTAAAAAAAAAAAAAAAGACAAAAAAAAAAAAAAAAAAAAAAAAAAAAAAAAACACCCCCCCCCAAAAAAAAATCAGGTGTCCCACACCAGGGCCGGAGGTCATGAGCACTTAGCCAAAAATTGGCAGTATTTAGTCAATTGTCACAAACTTGAATATTTTTTTTTTGAAACATTAACTCCAGGGCCGGGAGTCATTTATAGAATGTCCCGATCATTTAGATAGAAATTGGTAATCAAGGTAGAAAGGGTGAATACTAGTTCAGGAGTAAGTCACATTATATGTTCTTTACTATTTATGTTTGGTACGATACCTATTCTGCATTCATATTATAGCTCTGCATTTATAAGCAAAACTTATATGCCAAAATATAAAATTTAAGTTGCAAAACAGGCAAGTCTGAAAACTGTAAAATTATTGTTGACAATCTTTCTGATACTCTTTGGGTATTAATAGCAAAGTTTGTAGGGCAAGTTAGAAAAGAATGAAAGCCTTCATATTAAAGTCAAGAGAATGGAATCAAAATATAATATTTCTTGAGCAGAAATCGAGTACAGTTAGGCAAGCTTGTAGCTGTCGTGGGTAGCTGTTTGCTACAAATAGCCCATGGGGGTTAGACCTTACAGAAAACAAGCCAGCTTTAAATATCTGAAAGGTGAATATTAAACAGAATGATGTCAAAATATAGAATTAGGTAGCAACAGAGGCAATTCGAAAATCTCTAATTATTGAAGCCAAAGTTTCTAAACATCTCTGGATCTTTATAGCAAAATTTGTGGACAAATTTGATCAAAAGTACATCTTTAAATCCTGTTGACTCAAGTTTATTGTAAATGAATTTTGTTCCAGATGAAAGGTCCTAAAATTTAGAACAAATACAATCAAATCTCAAAATCTGTGACAAAAGCGCATTATATCCAATAGTTTCCGCAATATTACTGTCCGGGAAAGAAAAGTTAGCTACTTCAAAGTTAAACTCATCTTGTTTGTGATACACTTTAATACAAAACCTGTCATTAGTGACCTGAATATCCAAGCCCAGAAACACATCTCTGAAACCATCTGAATTGTTACCCTCCAAAAGGATATCTTTTGAGTATTTTTTTTTTTTTTGGAAAATTTCACTGGAATTTTGTACATTTACACAAGCAATGTTATCAATATATGTTGTGTTGATTGATAATTTTTTAGCCATTTGAAAGTGAATATTTGCAGCTTTCACCTCCCACAAAAATCAGGAGACTGTCCGGTTTTTCTTAAGTGCCAAATAATCTTGTAATAAAGGTTCTTTAAAAACGATAACCTTTCTGTGTAATGCTTTTTTGTAACGATAAGAAAGTTCTTCGTAATTTCAAGAAGGTTTCTGGTTATGAGAGGTGAAAGACTAGCTTTGTCGCATTACGTCAATCTTTAGGGAATATCCATTTTTACGATGCCAAAATTCAAGTTTTTTTCATCAGAAAATGCTCTCAGAGTTAATGCGAATTATTTCCTGGTATGAATAGGGTTATAGTAAATAACTTTTACTTTGCATTATTACCCTGGGCGAACTTTTCTTCCGAAAGAACAAATCTGGAATTAGAGCATGGCAAGAAAATAGCGTCTAGGCCCTGCTAGAAAATTTGTAAAAAAGTCATTTTATAGAACATATATTTTTATGATCGGGGAGGCTGATAAACTTGCCTTAATGCGTCTAATGTACACTGACAGGATACAACCGATTCCACTATGCCTCACGCGTTGCATCCGTAGTTCTGGCCAGTGGGGTGTACATAACAGCACACTCAATATTCAGGAATACAACAGGACACTATTTCCATTGCTAAGTGTACCTTACATACTGCTGGGTCTGGTCCTTAAATGTGTCATAAATAGTCTTACTTCTTCTCAGGACAATCATGGATATATTATCGAGATATGTGTCCATGACAAAATAAAGTCGGGCGAACTGTGGCGTGTCTGTCCGGCCCGCATCACACATGTATACACGTCCCATAGGCCTATAAATGTTAATATAATTTGTGTTAACATTGGACGTTCGGAACATTGGACCTTCGGACCAATGGACCTTTGGAACATTGAACCTTTGGGACATCGAGCCTGCCGAATATTGGGAATGTCCCCAGTGAGGCCCTGCACCCAGCCCCGTCGTACGCACCTACGGCTGGCTTCATTAAAATGCTGGGACCTTCTGTTCATTGTGTCTAATGAAACAGCTGTAGACACATAGTAGGCCTATGTACAATAGTAAGGCCTACATGTTATTGGCCCATGATTTTTGTTTTACGGTACCAGTACTGCTTGCTCATAGTAATGCGTAGCCAAAGTTACAGTACACCAAATGTTTTTTTTAGAATTTTCCGCCAATTTCATGATCTGTACATAGGCGAACATACATACATATGATGTATGAATAAATACAATCATGTGTATATGCAGTAGGCTTACAATTATGTCAAGCTTGTATACAATAAACTTAATGTAGGACACGCATGCCTTGCAATAGCAGTGTTTCATGGACCAGAGGCAATTTTCCGCTGATTTAGTGAGTACATCTTGGAGAACCGCATTTTTGTTACACCAAGTCCATATACCCTAATCGTCGCCCCCTACCCCCAATCCGAAATATGTCCTGATCTATGCCAGTAGGCAGGGTAAGCCTTAGGCCGGATTTTTGCACCCCACTGACACTCTCACGCTGGATGCATGGAATATGTTACTCCGTAAAGTTTTGCTACGGAACATATCAAACTACTGTGGTACTGTCGGCTTACAGCTAGTTATATAACATGTTTGCATTGTTGCAGGGTGGTGTACATTGCGGATTCCAAGTAAGTAACTCGGACCCGCCATTGAAACATTATTTTCCCCTCCCGCTGAAAATTGGTGCAAATGTCAATTTGATTCCATTATGTTCATATTTATTCAATGTGGTAAAACATCAAATACATGATGAAAAAATAACTAAAATGATTTTTGAAGTTTTGTATTTAATTCGTTTTGTGGCTTTACAATAATAGTATTGCATTTTTGAAATACGTTCACAGAATCTGGGTACAAAAATTGTGAAAAAGTTAGATTACCAGATTGCCGATTTGCGCTGATTTGGACATGTTCAGTATAAACTAATTTTCAATACTGTAGTTTACGTAATAAATGTGAAAAATTGACATAAAGCATCACATTGGGTTACACTAACTAGTTTTATTGCATTAAACAACCATCATTGAAACTAACAGATGACACGAAATTCGAATGCAAAGTAAGAATATAAAACTCTGTCTCCGGTTGTTTGTAATAAACCTTTTGACGTATAACACTAAACATATCAAACTGGAAAGTTATATGTGTGATGCAACATGCACTTTTTAAGAGCAATTTTTAGAAATGCTCATCTCTAAAGCCAAGAGTTTTGTTGCAATCTTAAGCTATACAGTAAAATCGTCTGGCAAAATCTCAATTGCTGGCCAAAATAATTAATCCAGCTTTAAAAACCTAAGTTGATAATGACCTTTTGGTAAAGTAAGCCACATATTATTAGGAGGTTGATGTCATTGCTTGATCCCACGTATATTGTTTCTGTTTTAACAGCCCGAGCCAGAATACGCAATTATAAGTAATCTTTGATATATTATGCATTTACTAACACGGATTTGTTGACACCCTGACATGGTATTTTTAATCATTGGTGGTATTTTTATTAATTGGAGTGAATTTTGAATTGAAATGAGACAACCAAAAAATATATTGTGCGTCAATTGAATAGGTATATCCGTAATTATTTGTGAAACGACTGTGGAATTTTTGCCAGTATAATCGTATTGAATGGTTATTAATCTTTGGTGTTACTACAAAGTCAAATTATACACGTATGAAGGTAGTTTTTCTCATTCTAATGTTGTAACTTAATCCACATACAATCAACAATCTAAAATGAAACACTTTCCGTCTTCATTTTGACTTTTTAAATTGTCATAGTAAGAAGGTCATTAGATGTGCTCTCGAACAGAGTGTATATTGTATATATATATATATATATATATATAAAATATGTTCGAGAGCATAGCTAGCTTCGGCCGTAATATGAAGCAAAGATATGAAAGTAAACAAGTCAATATATATATATATATATATATATATATATATATATATATATGCATGTATATATATATATATATATATATATATATACATATACATATATTGACTTGTTTACTTTCATATCTTTGCTTCATATTACGGCCGAAGCTAGCAGCTGGTCAGCATTTTTTTAAAAACCCTTTAAAATTCTCTAATTACTCAATAGGAACACTCGCTAACACGTAGAACTCTAGGTATCAGTAAAATAAATTGGGTTCAGTTACAGGAGTATCCACTTCTAGTTATTCGCATAGCTCTCTTTAAAATAACATGACCATTGTTTAATGAGATGCGTAACATATGCTTCGTAACCTTTGTCTTTTAAGGATATGTATTGTCGCAATTCTGAAAAACGTTCACAAAATGACTTCTTAAGTGATTTAAAATATGTCCCTCCCTCCTCTTGTAAGCGATACAGCTCTTTGGTCCTTTCAGTCGCACAAGGTTTTTTAATTTTTCTGATGACATATCCCCTTTCTGTCCAAATGATGTCGGGGTAGCCCCTTTTAAACTTGGAAGCCAAACTTGCGGTCATGAATGCTATTTCAAATTCGTCATCCTCGCCATCATATTGCAGGTTTGTGCCAAAGCAATTGTTTTGATATTTTGCTTTGAAAAAATCACTTTTAGCTATATTGAATCACATTCTGCTGCTGGAATCTATTTGCAAGTTCTCTAGAAATTCTGGAGTAAGGCTCCGTCTGTATGTGTCGACAGATCCGCATCGTTGGTTTCTGCTGCTGTTGACTGTACATTGTTCTCAACTGGGCAACTGTATCTGTTTTTTTCCAACTTTCTTTTGTTAGGGCCTTTCGATTGTTTTTGTTATTCCTTTTTCTTAACCTTTTGACATCAGTCTTCTATCACAAAATTCCTTCTTGGACATGCAATTCGCACAGTGACATGAAGTTTCCTTAACCATAAGGTTCCCACCATAAGGTACTCAGGAGTGTAGCTTCATGATTCCTTGTCCTGTTAATGGGTTGCATCCATCTTGTCAATATCTTCTTTAGCTTTTTTATACTCTGTTTCTGCTCATTCCTCGTTGGTTATCTTACACCTCCCCCCCCCCCCCCCCCACCGAATTTCCCCATTGCTTGGAATCTGAAGCACATTGTGTTTGTATCCCCTGCTTTACCGCCGTATCAGCACCTCTCTTTTCACAGCCCCCTACACTACCACACGGCCCTTTTTCTGCGCCCGCATTAAAAATAATCCCAGGTACAGGGGATACTAAAGATTGCTTCATGTTACATCACAGTGTTTAGAACTAAACTATTTCTCCAGTGACTCCGACTGATTGGGGAGTCGGTGAAGTAATGGATTTCTTTGATGCCAGGCAGAACCAGTTTAGCAGCTGCGTTTACCTTTTTTCAGTACAGCAAACAAAAATGTTGAATCTTGTGCATTAGCGTCCGACGCAGCAACCAGTGACTTTGTGTTGAGTTTATCACCTCTGTCCTTGAAGTGTACAGCTGCTGGATGCGAGGTTATTTGTTTCTTTACAAAATATGCTGTTTGGACTTCTTCTCTGTGTCCCTGGAACAGGTTGCCGCGAAATCCATCTGAGATGTCATGTGGTATATGGGGAGTGCTTCTTTTAATCATTTAACTTCTCTGTACTGAGTTGTAACCCTATGTACAAATAGAATAATGAAATTTATACCAGAGATGCATCATACCATGGGCATGTGCACTGTGTATTGTTTTTGACCTTGATATATTTTCAAGGTCACAGAGCCAAAGAACATATCCATTTTTGTGTATTATAGCTATTTTCGACTTCTTCTCCAGAACGTCACTCAGATTAAGCTGAAACATGGTGGACATGTTCCTTGTAGAAGGGTCAAACAGAGTTGTTCACTATGTGGGAATGGCGCAGATTCCTGATTTTTAACGATTTTTTTCAATTCTGGTACTTATCGGTCAATGCAGCTTTACCATTGATTACTATGGAAGTCAATGAGCATTCTAATGCTAATTCACGTTTTCGACTTCTTTTCCAAACCGTTATCCAGATTAACTTCAAACTTGATGGCAATGTACTTTGGGTGTTTCTACCAGTTTTTTTCAAATGTTCGTGCTCCAATGATTTTTGGATTTGTAATTAATTTTTTTTTTGGACAAATCTTAAAAAATCTTCTTCTCCGAAACTGCTTACCCAATTGCTTTGATATCACACAGGAAGACACCTAGGGACTCTTTGTTGTTAAATTGTTCACCAGGTGGCGCTGCAGTTTTTTTGCATTTCTCTATGAATTTTTGTGTGTTATAGCTATTTTCGACTTCTTCTCCAGAACCGTCACTCAGATTAAGCTTACACGTGGTGGATATGTTCCTTATGGAAGGGCCAAACAGAGTTGTTCACTATGTGGGAATGCTGCAGATTCCTCATTTTTAATGATTTTTTTCAATTTGGCTCCTTTGCGGTAAATGCACCTTTCATATTGATTACCATGTAAGTCAATGGGGATTCTAATGCTAATTCACATTTTCAAGTTCTCCTCCACAACCGTCATCCAGATTTATTTCAAACTTGAAGGCAATGTACCTTGGGTGGGTGTCTACCAGGTTTGTTCCAATGGTCATGTTGCAATGAATTTTGGATTTTTTAATTATTTTTTTTTCAAAAATCTTTACAAAAATTTTAATAGGAAAGATTTACATGGGAATTTCCTGTAATGGTCATAACTTTAATAATATTGACCAGATTTACTTCACACTTGGTGGGGATGTGCCTTGGGTGGATCTGTACCAAGTTTGCTCAAATGGTCACGCTCTGATGATTTTCGGATTTTTTTGTGATTTTCGTCTTTCTTGGGGGCAAACCTTCAAAATTCGTCTCCTCTGAAACCGCTCACCCAATTGCTTTGATATCGTACATAGACACTTCCGGGACACCTAGTTCCCAATTTGTTCACCAGGTGGCGCTGCAGTTTTTTTTATGAATTTTTTGTATGGTTTTGCTATTTTTCACTTGTTCTCAGAACCGTCCCTCAGATTAAGCTGAAATGTGATAGATATGTTTTGTTGAAGGGTCAAACAGTTGTTTACTAGGTGGCACTGCTTTGGATCCCTGATTTTTAAAGATTTTCAAATCTGGTACTTATCGTTCAATGCAGCTTTCCTATTGATACTATGTAAGTCAATGGGCATTCTAATGCTAATTCACAGGACAACTGACATGAAATTTACTGCTAACTTGATAACTTCAGATCTGTTTTGAGTTAGGTACACATATTATTTATTCTGTATGAAGGTCATGCTGGGACAGTACATGAATGACCTTGACCTCGTTTGTGGGGTCACAGTGCAACATACATGAATTTTACTCTTCATTATAACTTGAGAACTACTTGAACATTGATGTTGCACATGTAAGTGTTCTTCTATAAAGGTCAGACTTACCTAGAACATGGTGCCCTTGATCCTTTCTCAGGTTCATAGAGCTGCAAGTGTGATAAATGTCAAGATCAGCTGAGGCACGGGCTGTTCACACAGCCCTCTTGTTTCTGTCTATTGTGGCGGGGGACATAGATCCTTTGGATCACTGTGCACTTGTTTTTTCTAAGTGTTGATGTTGCCAGCCAGTTACCAGCTAATGTTTTGGAAAAAAAAGTTTATATGTCGTCAGCCAATTGACAGCCTGTTGCCAGCCAATACCTTTGCATATAAAAGTGTGCCAGCCTGTTGACAGCCATAAATATATGTCGCCAGCCAGTTGTCAGCCATCAAAATATGCTCCAAAAGGGGTTGCCAGCCTGTTATCAGACTGTTGACAGCCTACTGACAGCGAGTACATTTTGGTAAGGGAAATACCATGTAGAAATGGTAAGGTGGTATTAGTATGTACAAAAATTACCAAATACCAGCATGCCACTGCGCAGTACTGGTCAGTACCCAATGCTAGACTACACGATTCCAGACTGGCACTGCAGGATCCGACTGCAGAGTACTGTCTGTACACATAACACGCAATATTTCATTGTTTTATACTATAATGAAAGGGAATGTATACTTTGATCCTTCTATGCCAGTACTGTCTGTGTGCCTTAAAAAAATTCCATATTGCCATGTAAGTTTATACTAGTATTTTCAGTTTTCAAGATTCTGAATTGCCAAGTAATGCAAGGGAAGGTGTGTGTGTGTGTGTATATAAATATATATATATATATCCCACAATTTCCTGTGATGAATAGAGATATACACATACTTACATCCCTTAATCCAGCACTGTCTGTACAGTGTCACAAAATATATGGGGAGGTAAACTTACAAACAAATATGCGGGTCCATGTAATGGCAATACTGTACCGTCATTCTGTACAAAATATTCCACAGCATAATGTATAAATACAGATTCAGAAGGTAGTGCATTTATATGTAGATCTCCATATGACCTTCTATACCAGCACTGTGTAAACAACATCTCACCGTCACGTAGTGCATGAGGGATATACTTATGGCTACTAATACATGTATCCCCATGTACCAGTACTGCCTGTAAACAAATTTCCACAATGATATATATTGAACAAAACCTTCGAACTGCCTTTACTATTGGCCACTTTTACACATATACTAGCTGTACATGACATTTAGCAAGCCCATGTAGGAATGCACAAAAATGCACTTAAACCTTCATGTCATATATTGTGCACAGCAGGGCCTCATAAATATTTTATCTGCTATTTCTTTTTAAAGATAAAATATCATAATCACACAAACCCTTGTTAAATTTAAAAAATCCAATAATCTATTTATTTGGTAGCAAATAATCAAATAATCAAATAATCCGTTAAAAAGGCCAGTAATCCAATAATCCTAAAACTCTAACAAGGCCCCCATTTGAACACTTCTTCAGACACGCATGTGCAACGAAAAACTATGTCGGAAAGAAAGTTTATAGACACTCTAATATAACCACTATACCAGTTAAAACGTCACAATTTGGCAATTAGGCGTACATGCATTATCATGAACCACATTTCGTATGCCATGATCATAAAAAAATGACAACTCCCTGGAAAATATTTGTTTCTCTCCTACCTGTTAAAGTCACATTACAAAGCGCGCCGGTACAGGGTCCCAACGTATGTGTGCACTGACAACGGGAGTCAGTCGTTAGACAGCAAGCCTTGTGAAACTCAGCCACATGCTCAAGAAATAAGATAAACCGTGCTTTATATATTCTTACACCTGCTAGGAGTTAAGAGAATTTTAATTTTCGGTAGTTACCAATACAAAGTATGACCCTCGACGGTATTTTAAGTGCAAATTTTTATGCTCCTGCATATTGATATTAGTGTCCTCAGTATTTATTCCGTAATGTAAGCCATCGAATTTCACCGACACTTGTAATTTTCTTTGGACATTTTGTCACTTATCAGATATAAATAAGAAAGGCCTTCTGCTATAAAACAGACCGGCGTCTGTTACCGTGCCTTTGCCATGGCCCAGATCAAAGCAATTCCGACGGGACACGTGTCCAGAACATTGGTCAACTTGCCCTTGCCATGGCTTGATAAAACAGAGTTTAAGAATAAGTAATGAATATAATAGGATACCACACTGGGTATGCACTGACTGTGATTGCAAACAACTGTATATGCGATGGATTGACAAAAATGGTATGAATTGTTAATATGTGCTGGACTGCGGGAGCCTCGATTTCAGTCAATGACGTTGCTACTTTTCAAAACGGGGCACAGGGTTACAAAAATAGATGTACCTCAGGGTGAATCCCCAAGCACCGGCAGTGTCTGCAGATGTAAACAAAACGTGCACAATAGCTTCTCTTTTGTGGACACAATTAAGACGTTAATAAAACCAATTATGCTAGAATTTATTATTAAATGTACTTATTATTTTTTGCAAGAATAAATAATTGGTTTCTTTCCTGGACTACTCACTCGCAAAAGTGTCAGAAAACGTGGGTGTCTGAAGGCAAGGAATAGGACCTGCTTATTGCGATTTTTAGGTTTCTTTTCTTATTATGTATGTGCAGTCCTCACAGTATGTCCCTTTAAGTACAACCACCCGCGTGAGTCTGTAATATAATGGATTTTGATAGACGAGGACCCGCCAAGTTGTCCAAATCCATGGCACGAACTTTTGTATGTCTTGTGTCTTGTGCGTTTTTTGGGGTGATGGTGGAGGGATTTCTGTGTCATTGCAAAGTCCACTACTGCCCCCAAAACGTTCATGTTTTTGTCCGTTATAAGGCTTATTTTCTGTTGCTTGGATAGGCCTACTTCGTAATTTCCATAGAGGTGGGCACGCAAATTGGAAATTAGCGGTTTCACTGCCAGTATGGCAGTAGCTTCGGCTGGTGTATTATATTTTTCATTGGTTAACAGATCACAATGCCAAACGGGGCCACAAGGTTAATATGGATCTATTTGTAATTGCTTCATTATTGTAAAGTCACCAAAAAAAAAATTAACATCTGTGATTGTTTTAGATATTGTTTCTTCATCACGTATTTTATGTACTACCATAAGTAAAACACGTGAACATAATGGAATTAAATTGAAGTTAGCACAAATTTTAAGGGGTAGGGGAAGATAATGTTTCAGTGGCGGGTTCCGGGTTGCTAATTCGGACCACCTTTCAAGATCACCAATACAATAACTGGACACTTGCGTTGCAAAACAAACTAGAAAAAAAAATGTCAATGAAGGCCCATTTCTCACGTTGCCAAAAGTCCTCAGAGCTCTTTGAAAGTGGCTGAATACCGAGGTATTTGACGTCCTTCATTCTCCCTGAAGTTTTTTTCTTCAATTTTATTGTCAAAATTATAACGTTCAATCATGTTGGTCAGGCATATAACATTGTATTTGCTAATATTCAGTGAAATTTCCACGATTGCTCACAGGATCAGTCTGCAAAAAAAGGTTTACAAACATGTGGTCTGCCGAGAAAAATGAGCATCAGCATATATATTTATCTGACTAGTTCTGGACGGACCATTAGTCATTTCCAGCATTTAGCCCTATAACACATATCCAGCGGCCAAGACCACGACTTTGTGGTACTCCCCATCAGCATGACAAAGAGCTGCTACTCCATTGCGGGTCCATGAGACGTGCACTAATAAAAACAGATTTTAAAAATCACAGAACAGGTTTGCAATGTCTTGGGCGTCAGGTGTGGATTTCTATGTGTCATGTGGTTAGGAACGTTTTAACATTAAAAATTAGTCTTCACAAACGACGAAATCTTTTCGACTTGACATTAAGAGTATCCTTTTTATGGCTCATCAAGTAGATACAGTTGAATTCCCTTCAAATTTATGAAGACAGAAAAGTGCAAGACTTCTGAGTACAGGTAAATTACAGCTTGGTCAATACATTGCCAGAATGGTAAATGTGTTTGACGAGAGTGTTGGGAATTTGACTGCAAGTGCAGGCCAACATGAGATGCAAATAAATGAACACTGTGTTGAAAATATCAATATCGAAAAGTAAATTTTCCGAATGCAATATTTTATCTTTGAACGGTCTCAAACATTCGCCATTTACAGTATTAGGCAAGCGCTTATTTCCGTCACTAAAATATTGTAAAATATATAAGAAGCTCCTAATACAGCAAGTAAATGATTTACACCTGGTGTTATTGTGCGACATACAGCTATACAGAGGTTTTTTCTCCGGGGTACCTAACGGGAACATTTAGAAAAAAGTTGTGGATTTTTTTTTTTTTTTTTTTTTTTTTTTAAGAGATCTGAATATATTTGTACCCGGCTGAGGGGCAGCGTTAATATTGTAAAAATGGGAGCTTGAACGACAAAATTCCAAGCGTAATTATGTTTGACATGTATTAGGGAACTGGCCACCGTAATCAAGGTAATATGGGTTGAAATTCACGGAATGAAACATAATTTTAATTCAATCTTGAAATGGTTCACAGGTGCTAATTAAAGGGCACATAACGCTAGATTATTTTCCAGAGGAAAAGAAGACGGGAAAAGATTTTTTTTTAAAGTGTAAGGACTTGTGTTTCCTTTGTCTTACACTATACAATTCTGTATTTTAACGATCACGCTATTTCTAAGCTCCCCGGGAGATAGGCCAGAATTAGAAGTTGGGACATGCTTGTGTGAAATGTTATAGAATAAAGTAAGTTTGAAGCATGCCTTTCTGGTATCCAATGTCTATCAACGCAGTTCGTTTAAAAAGTGTATTCCTTGAGTGTACTGCGATGCACATGTGCAGATCAGGGCAGTTTCATATCTAACCAGATCTGGCTGATCTAGAAGTACAATTGTCATATAATACACCCATTCAAGAATTGGCCTAAACATATACATGTAGTCGTATACAGTCTAATAAACGCTTATCTAAACACTTTCTCTATATGTATATGTAGTAATATCAGGAGCTTTAATACTTGTCTGTTAATGATACAAGTGATGTGGGCATCCCACTTCAATTTTGCAGATCTAGATATACCCAGATGAGTGTGAACGTTTGCTTCCGGTCTAAAAGTTTCATCTTAGAGAGCAATAGTTAGATTAACTCGATTGCAAGAAAATAACAAGGGGATGAATTTTACATCAATAATGTGACCTCAGAAAGTCTACCGTAACCCCACAGTGCCGTTCAGTTCAGGTCAGTGTTTACCTTTTTCATTGAAACGTGGATCGTGTATATTTTTAAGATTTAAGATAGTATCATCAGCAACAAGTCTGATATCACCAGATGCGTATCAGTAACTTTGCTCGTGCACACTAAAAATATTAAACAGTTTGGGGGACGCCTGAACTAACTAGAAGCCAGCCTGAAGACTGGCCTATATTATTAATCCGCTGAAGTCCGTTGAAGAGACTATTAGAACCTATTTAAGAACGGTTCATCGGTGCCAAGTGGGTTCAGTTTGAAGATACGTCCTTCATGCCACACTCGGTTAAAGGCCTTAGAAATATCAAGGAATATAATTCGTTCCTCCTTTAGGCATTGAAGATGATTATAAACCTCATGATGACTTTCAATTAGCTGCTTAACGGCAGAGTCTTTGGATTTGAAGCCCCAGTTTTTGGAGGCCAATATTTTATTACGCAGAAACTACTCATATAGAAAATGATAAGTATGATGCTAAAAAACTTAAGAAATGTTGTATACTATAGAGATTGGGTGGTAATTACCCTTGATTTGTTTGTCATTTATGTCTAAAACCAAACCAAACATACCTTAAGGTTTTCCCCAGAGGTCACCACAATTGAATTTTGAGAGACAGCGATTCAATAATTATGTTATTTGATAGAAAAGAGATACCCGGTGATGTATATTTTAAGAGAATATTCCTTATCCCATCAGGGCCTTACTCAGACCTGATCTTGAGAGACTTAAGTATTTTCAATGTATTTCTCTCTTCACAATACAATGTATTTAAACGCGCGTTGGTTTGTGAAGAATGTTTACAGAAGTTCTATTATATCATGTCAAATTTAAAATATCATGAAAATAGTTTTCATTCGGATCTGATCACTGTGTTTTGAGCTTTTTTGTACAAAGCAAGCAGGATGATTAACTCAAATCCTTACAATAATAAACTGACATATACTGAAAACACCGTTTTAATTTAGGCACGTGTGTCCTATATAAAGGTTTGTGGTGCTTTCATGTTGAATTATAGTACTGACGATTATGCTATTTCTTGTGTTGTTATCCTTCAATGGTATAACGGTGTTCGGTCGACGTGTAACTTCAGTGTTGCCATGACTAAGTCAATTTCTATAATTCGTTTATGTCTGTGTTAGAAATATTTAGGGAATTTATATTTTCCAACAAACGATGGTTTTTATATATGCACTAACAAAGTAGTCTCGTTTATTTTTCCCACAGTTTAGATAGTCTCTAAAATATAACTTGATTAACGATATGGTACTATTTAGAACTTGAAATTAATTTTTAATGATGTATTGTTTTTTTTTTGTTTTTTGTTTTTGTTTTTTATTTCAGGCAGAACCTCATGCAAACCCATATTATACTGCCAAAATTTTAAAAAAAAAATGTTTTTGGGGGTACTGCCCACAGAGTCAAATCCGGAATAGTACATGTATAAAAGAAACAACCACTGTATTCTTGATTTCCGTATCGTAGCTAACATTATACACAAAGAGCATAGACATTAGACCTGCAATGCAATCCATCAAGATGCCTACCTTCTTTGTTTATTATGTTAAACTGGTTAGTCTCTCATTACATTCTCTAAGTTTGAGCATATCTACATAATGCTTTAAATAATTTTAACTTTAGGACTATTGCCGCCACACTCAAATCTGCAAAGATGTTTGAAAACAAGCATCGCTCTTTTAATTTTCCAATGGCAGCTGATATTTTACACAAAGTACATAGCTAGTAAGCTTACAATTAGTTCACCAAGTTGTCAAGAGAATTGCGGAACTATCAAGGCGTATTTTGAAGGTTAAGGCTTCCTCCTTGGAATTGCGTTCATATACGATGATTGGATTGTTATCTGTGTTCCGCAAGATTCATTTTACTTATTTTTATTTTATTTATTTTGGGGGTGGGGGGGGTGGGGGTGGGTGGGGGGGATGTTGTCCTCACACTCAAATCTGCATATGTGTTGTATAATGCCTCGATAGTGAGGTTAAGATCACTTACGTTGTAAGTCTGGCCTTCATACAAAGTAGTGTACACATATGGAATGTTCAAGCAATTGACCATGCTGTATCAATGAAGTAGATTTTTAAAACTTTTGCACACTTTTTTTTAAGCCACCCCCCCCAAAAAAAAGAAAAAAAAAACCCCTAAAATTGCCACAGCATGACCATTTGGAATAACTCAATAAAAACCCATCTAAGATAGTTCCTCACCTAGTTTGAAGTGAACTTGAGTAACAGTTTTGGTGACAAAATCGAAAATGTAAATCACCATTGCAATCCTCAGAGACTTCAATATGCCAGGGTGGTTTGGGCTTTGACGGATGTGCTAAAAAATCGCACCTGGCTTTGCTCTCAATCTTAAAGATAAACACGTTAAGCATGTAGTCACCAAATATTGTTTAAAAAATCAATATTTATTCAAGAATATTTTAGAAAAATCTATGGCAAGTTTTAGCCGCCCACTGCACATGTATCTTCCAATTATTTTGGTATGGTAATTTTCCACGATATTTTAATCAGCGGTGCCCGCCGGCCTTAAAGTCACATGACTGCAAGGAAACAAGGTGTTGCTATGCTCGATGGATACGACGTTTGAAGAGGTACACAAGAAAGGCACAAATGCAATATAGTATATACAATATTTCTGTTTTGCTATAACGGGGGTTGGGTGACATTATTTGGGATCAAGAGGTACTCAGCACGATGTGAATTTCATCTAAATGGAATGTTAGCCGCCGAATAGCAGTTGGTCAATTTGACAAGGCACTATAATCCCGACTTCAAAAGTGTCAAAAGTTAACAGGATTAAACACCTTGTGTCACTGAACAATGCCAGTGTAATGGTGTTTGCTCATGAGTTCAATGTTTCACTAAGCTATTTTGAGTGGTCTGTTTGATAATGTTCACTGGGGTATAATCTGTAATTTCAACCACTTAACTAACATTATGTTGTAGTTATAACATGTCACATGACCATTATGCCACATAATCAACGAGTTCCAAGACCGAGGTGATAATGGTGGCATGATGGTCATTGTGAGACTTCTGACATGGGTGGTAGGAACTGACTAAGATATTCATTGGTGCATGGCATTTTTTCCCTACCTTCGGGGTGTAGTTTGCCGCTTATGTAAGTTGTCACATACACAGTCAAGTTTGACTGTTTGCTCTTGTATTTTCCACTTATTGGTGTAACAGCAAGAAAACCATATGGTCAAAGAAAATGACAGAATTAAGGGTATTTTGCAGCATTTCCATCCAACAGTTAATAGAGAGATAAGGAAGTTCTCTGACGGTGACCTATATCACTTCTCATTGGTCACTATCGTGTTTTCCCATGACTTTATTTCGCAAGCTGTTCGGAATTGAGCCCTGAAGCAAGGGCGACACGTGAGCGTTCTGCCTTTAATTCAAATTGGGTAAAACAGGTACTAGAAGGCACAAGTGGCTGTTCAATTCTCACTGAAGAACTGTTCATACTTCAAAACTATGTTCATATTGATTCATTGGAAGGAAAGTCACACGTGCACCATGTAACTCAAGAAGAAAGACACAGTGAATTGTGCGTCTCCTGGATGCTTTCTTCTGGTAGCCATAAGAGAAGCGTCACGAGTAAATAGAGTTTAAGATCCCCCCCCCCCAAAAAAAAAATGCCACAAATGAACCAAATTAGACAGTGTCATTACCATATTCAAACTGTAGTCCTAATAAAACAAATCCAAGTCAATTGCGACCAAAGGCAATGTTCCTTGATATGTATAGCTGAATCTGTTCTTTGAAGGGCTGGACCATTGTGGCCAGTCTTGGCACGTATGGCAATTACCTTATAGGAAGGAAACCACACAAGCTTTACGTCCAATGTGTCTCGTAGTAAATATGAAGTTACCACAATCGGAAAATTGTTACTTGAACAGTCCGTGGGCGAATGTTTAAAGCACTACTTTTTGTAGGAGGTTGAATTATATATATATTTTTGTATTCTCAACAGAACATCATTCATATTTGCTGCTATTTAAGCGTTGCCCTTGAGAAAGGCAACATGTAGATTTCTTTCTTTTTATCTCCCCTCTCTATCTTTTCATCTGTTAAATTTTTGTTCCATTCTTACTTTGATTTTTTCTTTTTGTTCTACATACTTTTGTAATGTGATAATACAATAGGCTTTCTTCGATTTATGCTAGGTTTTATCTGACTGTGTTACATTTTAGCACAGAAACGTTTTTTGCTATTTCTGCGGCCAATATGTTGACTTGATACTGCGGACGGAAAGAGTGCCAGCAAAGCCTTTTTATGACCACAAATTATCTGGTTAACTCGTTCAATGCCAACTGGGACTAAAGTCGAAATAGTAAAGACCAACTACTTTGAATGATCCAAAAATTACTATACCCAAATTCTCGGTGGAAAGACCTTTCAATTAATTTTAAATACGGACACACAAATAGTTCCAAAAATAATAATCGTTCAGATCAGTGGCTTTTCTTGAGAAGCTTTGGACGCAGCGCGTCAAACAGCGTCGAGGAGAAGCTGTTGATTCAGTCCACCATTGAGAAAAATTCACAAAACAATGCCACTAATTAAAAGTTGTAAAGTTTTTTTGTAAGTATCTGAATTATATGTGATAGAAGGAAAAACTCAAATTGATTGATCGAAAACTGTGCAAGTGACAACAGGCCTGTTAAACATTTCCCATAGTGTAATGGGTTATTGGCGGACAGAGGCATGGAGAACACAAAGGCCTGCATGATTCATGCATTCCGGTTGTATTTGAGATCTGTCCTCCTCGTGGCAATTAAGGGCTCCTGCATTCATGCTTCTTTCCTAAGCTTCTATGTTTAATTCGTATATTTAAAAAAAGTATATATATGCCACGTGCAATTGCTCAATTTGTGTAGCAAATCCCTGCGTTTTTATAGTTATTTCACTATTAAAATGTTACTTCAACACCTTTATTTATCTGCCAACTATACTGCTGAAGAGAGGCAGGGTTGGTTGCATACTGCTGGATCTTAAACTCGATGTGACCATAGAAGGGACGAAATAATTACATGACACAGTTACATGCTATGGATAAACACGGTGTTCACATAGGGTAAATCTTTAACTTTATTATTTCAGAGGAGTATATGTCATAATGACAAGAGTGATCGCCCTAAGAAACCTATCACAGGTCAAAATGCACTAAATGTTTGAAATTTAATTGACTTACTTTTTTCAGGATTCATGGTTGTTATAGGGAGCAATGCTATCGTTTGAAAAGTGTTCAATATGTACTTACTTCACTTGTAATTTAACAGTGAAGGACTGCCATAATCCACACTTTTCGTGTGAATAATTGCTTATGTGATATAATCAACGCTTTTTTCAGACTCCTGTTGGTCGGTTCCTTTGTTACAAACAATTATAGTCTGTGGATGAGGTCTATACACGGGTCTATCAACCTGTCCTTACCAATATACACTGAAGCCGAAAGCAGAGATGTATATTGGTGTGGATAGGTAGATAGGCCCAGGTATATACCGAATTCAAAGACTAAAACTGTTTTGTCATGTGTGTCAATTATGAATGTAAAAGATTTAAAATTAACACAGTAGACTGATCCTTACCAAAGTATCCCAAAAGGATCTACAACCAAATTCAGGTAGAAACCCTGCAGGAAACCTGCAACTGGATGAATAGCAACCATCTGTGGCCCTGGATGTGTTGGCCGAATCTTTTTCCAGCAACAATTGGTTCATTTCTTCATCAGAAAGCGTTGTAGAAAGATCTATGGACTACTTATTGTCATCAGCCATGTGCCCAGTGAATCAAGGTGGGCGCTATCCAGCAGTGTGTTTAATTCTGAAACCTAATTGGCTGAAAGTGCTGATGACGCATCACGTCATGCTTGCATCGATCAAGAGGTCCTAACTGGCCGCATGCGAGGTCTAGACTGGGTCCAATGACTCGGAGACAAAAAAAAAAAAACAATAACAAAAACCAAAAACAAATGGTGAATCCACATGTTTAGAGCATGACTTGTGATGGTGCCTCGACCAATAGGAGAAATAGAAATAGTCTACTCATATGACAATATACGCATGCATTTGCTTGCTGGCCCAGATTGAACAGATTTCCTCTCTTCAACATTGATCCTACGCCAGAGGTATTAGGCTGCGCTGCTGTCATATCATTACCATTAGAGTCTCAATTGTCGAGAGCATATGATGGTTACTAGATTTTACGTGTATATATATTTTGCAGATTTTATAATGTACATATTCCACTTTAGTCAGATGTAACTTTTATTTCCCCTAGGTTGGATCTCCATTAAACAAATAGCAAATCAAACATTGCTAAACTAATTGTCAAACCACAGGTGGACTCACTTGCCGGCAGCCTTTTTGATACAAGGTATTGTTGGGGTCAAAGTGACCATGCATTGGTCTGAGGCCTATGTTCGTTCATCCCGGGTTTGCAGCATGCAAAACTACAAGCGTGAAGCCAAAAATGTGGCTGGTTTTACAAAATTTGAGATGAAAAACTTTATTTCATACCATAAAACAACAATATATGGTAAAAGTTGAAGGTTATTACTTACTCCACTCATACTGTTACAATGTTGAATCCACCTTACTTTCTGATGAAGTAGACTCAACAATGTACCAAAACTGAAACATATACTTATGCTGTAGCGGGGAACAAAACACAAAGACAGGAACCGTTGTTGTATATATATTGATCTGACAGTTACAAATGATTCACAGGTTAAAGATCAGTCAAGGACAGCTTCCAGGAAGGGTTATCTGTCTATCTATGTGTGGGCCTCAACTTGGTTGGTACCATGTGATATGTCGTACAGGCCACTTGTCCTACAGCCCAGGTATCCTGCAGCCCAGTTGTCTAACACCCCATTTGGCCTACTGCCCAGTTGTCTTACAGTCCATTTGTAATACAAGATGGTGAGCTGAGGTGAGGTGGTGAACTGTACTGGTGGTGGGATAAGGTTAGGTGAGATGAGATGAGGCAAGACGCAATGAGATGGGGTGAGATGAGATGAGGTAAGGTGAGGTCAAGAATGTGATAGAGAGAGGTAGTGAGGTTAGGTAGGTTGTCCTACAGTCTACTTGTCCTTTCGCCGGGTGTCATACAGCTCACTTGTCTTGTAGCCCAGTTGTCCTACTAGCCACTTGTACTACAGCCCAGACTCAGTATCTGTTAGTTACCAAAATAAAATTTAAACAGCTTTTAAAAATAAGCTCATGTTCTTCCAGTTTTTCCAAAGAGCACCTGAATGGGTTGTTACTGAGGGTCAACGGCATTGTATTAGGATTGTTTGGACGAAGGTGGACCCTGACAAAAAGTACCAAGGACAAAGGTGGAGAAATGGTTTTCAGCTTCACGATCCTGACGACTTATAGAACTACTTTTTGTCACATCGCTGAAATGTTCAATTGATTTTTCATTAGATAATTTTGTTCCAATGGCTGGGGCAATATAAAGGTGCACTTTTGTTAAACATCCTGTGTAGATAAACAGTTTTTGTTCTTGTTTCCATGCATACAAGGATTCCCATCTAGTTTCGGTATAGAGAAGTGTGTTGAGAGCGTGGCTGGATACAACTGCAGTTGCTGCATGTTACACCATTTCCAGTTTTTCTGTCCTTCTCTGGAGAAAAATTGCCAAAGACGACTGGCACACTCTAGACTTGGTGCGATGTAATAAATGTAGAGTTTTTGTGATGTTGACCTGGATAACTTGTAACTGCATTAATGCAGACAATCAACTCTTTTCATCACAGCCTTATAAATTGTTTTTACATGATCAGACCAGGTAGCTTTGGCATTGAAAGTGACCCCGAGATGCCTGTAATACTGCAACTTTGTGATCGGTTTTCAATTCAAATAAATAGGCAGGTTGTTTATTTTTTGTGACTCCTGTTTAAAAGTCCTTTTTACTTTTCACTCAATAATATAAAACATCGTTTGGCCCAAAGGGTCCGCGGACTGAGGTCTCCAGAGTGGCAGAAGGTAGATAACGCTATTTTTTCTCATAGATTACAAATAAAGACGTATCATCAGCAAGCTTTCAAAGTTGAATTCTGCAGTAGATGCGAGGTCATTTATGTAGATTCCTACTATCGATGACAGTGGATTGGTAAATAAATCTACTACCATCGATAGTAGGGAAGTAAAAATACCAACATACACCTGTAAATGGAAGTGAACATTTTATTCAACTAACGTTTGGCACTTTTATCCACTTGTTTAAATTCATGTAAACTGTGAGCTCTTCATTGATCACCGGCTCAGACGCAGTTGCGTAAGAAAGCAATGTTGTCACCAGAGAAGTTGGAGTGGGGACCATAGTTTTTTCTGCAACATTGTTGTTCGGTTAAATGCGCAATAATGTCCTGCTAATGGCTTTTTTGTTACAGGCACTTGTGCGTTTATAAGCTCGAGCTGCATTGGATTGTTCCTCATGGTTCTTCTCGTGTAAACGTGATGCCACAGTGGCATGCAAGGAATGGTTGGTACTCTGACCTACAGAAGAAAAAAGTAATTGTGCTAATGTACCCATAGATTTGAACTCTAAAATTTGTGATCCCAGCTCACAATTTTTTCGCTGGCCAGTACACAAATATCACAGCTTACCAGGTTTGAATATCGGACCAGTTGTGTGTAGCATTTAACCCCTGTGATCCGGTCTGTTGCCTGCTAAACGGACCCCGGGAAACATACTATCATGTTGGGACTGATGGCCTGCTATCCCCGCCAAGGACCTTTGCACCTTAGAAAACCCGGTCAGTTATTATTAAGTATAATAACACTTCAACTAGGAATTCTGTAATGTGATTGGCTGACAGCCGTGGTCTTTTCATCATAGACTTACCCAGAGGAAAGATGAAAAGGCAAAAGCCATGCCCAGTGGCACCTAGTGATCACCAGCTGGAAACCTTGAAATGACCTGTTTTTTAAATTTTTGAACAAAAAGCTTGAAATTTGAAAAACAAAAATATAAAACAAATCGTTAAAAAATCAATATTCTGTACCATATGTGAACATGGAACCTGGGATACCGAGGTCAATATTTCAGCGTTGGCACTCGGCCAACCATGTACCCTGGACAATCCCGGCACTTTCAACGTACTTGGATTGGTTTGATTACTGGTATATTTGTATGACCACATAACAAATAAACATATATACCATCCAAACTAGCATCCTTGCAGAACCGTCGCACAGGTTTTGATCTGGCGTATCTCGAGAGGTTTACAGGTATACCACACATCATCAATGCTGGGATTTTGCAATGTTTAAAAGACAAAGCTGGTGATCACTTGACCGCTTGGATATGTATTTTTCATACAGTCACAATGAATGTTACCTTCTTGTATTGTCCTTTCACTGTTACGCCAGCATGCACTTGCAAGGAACTGTCCTATATTTCAGATCACCCTGTTTCGTGTTGGAGAGGTCTTTTATTTACCTTTTGCCATCTTCATCGGCCTTGAAACTCAACGGCAAATTCATATGTCGTAGGTTTCTATGCTTTTGTCCCGCTCTTAGAGCAAAATGCAACCCAAGCAGGAAAATTACCGTGTCCAATAGCCACTGAGGGCTTTTGTCACCTAAGACACCACATTTCCCCAAAATCTCCTCTTCATCTTCTGTGATTATGTCTGCTGGTTTGAGCTTAACATGCACTCCCACAGAGCCACTAGTTCATTCTTGTTAGTATCAAGTCTTTTTTTTAAGTTTTTCACCGGCGCAAAATTTTATTTGTTTTCCATGTTGATGGAAATGACATTGTATGGCTATATATTTCATACAATGTTTCTGTTGGATAATTATCCTCGTTCTCGTCCCGCATATCTAGCATAAATCTTGTAAGATTAAAGCAAAGTTGGTCATAGTTATCTCCAAGAGTTCGACAAGAACAGGCTGTGTTCCGTATTTCCCATGGCGCTGATATTACTATGGGATTTCTACGAATGAAATAATATGACAGCCCAGTCCATCCTCTGAGCAGTCGACTTGGAATACCTAGAAGATGATATAAAATCTTTTTTCGTTTCGTTTTAATTTCCAACACAGTTTTTCATCGTTAATGTGCTTATTGCAGTTTCATGTGCGTTCTCTTTACCGTTATATATGGAGCGATTTAAGATTAAACTTCCACTTGATGCCTCTCATCCAAATGCGAGCAAGTCTGGTCAAAATGCGAAAGTAAAGTCCAGGTCAGCAGCATTCCTCCGGTCCTTTCGCGCAAAAAGTGGCCAAAGGGATTCTAAAGCCGATCCCTTAATCGCAAAATTAACATTTTGAAGGGTGTCATTTCATTAATTTGTGACTCACTTCACAAAATTTTCTTCAAAAATATTTTCTAGCAAAAATCAAGATGTAAGTGCACTGGCTTACCTTTTTAAACATATTTGCTGAACATTTTTCTTGTTGGCAGGTGCAGTAAACCTTGTGGGCTTACTCTGGTGCTTGCTGTTGTACTAATTGAGACCATTGGCTCCTGGTTGTCGTTACTGAAAATTTAGTGCTGCAATAATACTGTCCAGAGGAGTGTCTGTAATCTTATCAATACAGATAGCGATAATAGCGCCGGCTTCACTGTCACAGTACAGAAAATGCTGACTGTCCAAAGGGTTTACAAATTTATGTGGCTGACAAATATTTCATTCCCACTGCTATACCCATGTGGGTCCATTCTGCCTGGTTTCAAAGTGCCGAAATGAATGAAACCCTGGCGAAGTGTAAAGTGTCTTTTTTCCCCTTGCGTGTGTTTATTCTTGGCTAGTGACGTAATACTTTTACGCATCTACTGTAATTGTTCTCTTTGAAAGGGAAAAGAAATCGACCAAATTTGGCCCATTCATAAGACACCTTTATCTTAATTCAGAGAAAGGACGACATGTATCTGTATATTCGTGACTTTTCATTTGCTTTAATGTGAATCATTTAGAAATGATGAATGAATAAACAATTTTGACCAGTCACGGGCATGTATGGTGTCAAACCTGTCATGGAACGAACACACACAGAACATCACATCCACGGCTACAAAAACATAAGGTTTGGTTAATGGAAAATTACATCCATGTATGTGAGGTGCCATGGAAATAAATTGCAAACAGCTACGTTGTCCGACCAAAATATATGGATCCCTGTGCTGACATTCGCAGGCACAAAGTGGAAAGCGTCCATTGATCTGCAATTCAATTTGGCACCCATGGGCCAGTTTTAAGCCTTTACAAATCCCCATTAACACCTTTAAACATTTTGCATAATTACGATACAAATAATCACAAGACGGATCTTTCCACGTCTTTGGGAAAGCAAGACCGATATATCAAGCCTCTTCCCCCAGGAATGATTACAGCTGATGGCAGCACAAAGTTGACTGCTGCAGTGTTGGCGTGTAACATACATTGTCCTTTATACTTTAGGTTTTGGGTAGTTTGGCCCATATGTTTTGGGAAAAAACTTAAGTCTGTAGTCAGTGGAGAATATTTCAAAGGTTGAGAGGTTTGAAACTATCAGTTAACTTTAATATATATGTATGTATATATATATATATATATATATATATATATATATATATATATATATATATATATATATATATATATATATATATATATATTCCTCCATCTTGTGCTTGGCAAAGCTAGCATATCAACTTCGCAGTAACTTCAATTTCGTTGTCATAAAAACCCTATGTGACTGTATTTGTTTAAGGCATCAGGCATAAGTTGCAGGTAAATTATATTCATTAATGTTACACATACGGGAAATCACATGTGAGGAGTTACAGACCTTTGGCCAGCTTCCATGTCTGGCAAATAACCACAAGTACTTACCACTGAATTGACACTGGTTATATCTTTATAATAGAATTTGATGAAACGCCTGTGAAGCTGAACTTGGATAGGTAAATCTTCACATACTGAAAACAATAAATTGCTAAGACTCCTGAAAGGTATTCTCCATATGAATCTTATGCCCTTCCGCAATGCTGTGTAGATATATTATACTTTTTTCTAAGAGAAATCCCCAAACTGGCAGCCATATAAAGGCATGCAGTATGCTTTGAAGAGTCAATATGTGACCTCTGGCAATGCTTTGCTGAATCATGCTATACTGATCTCGGTATTAAATTTTGTGAACTGAATTTTGGATATTTTCATAAGTTGTTAAGGTAAAAACAAAATAACTAATTGTTTACGTTGATTTTCTTTAATTATGGGAATTCTATCAATATATAAATTGACATTCTGGTGATTTCCACCACAAGCAATATGTTCTTCGTCAGGCTGCACGATATATGATATTCGTTTGCAAATTCATCACAGACCTCCAACATTTAAGACACACTTGATACTCTGCAAGCAAGTAACACCAAACTACCTGCATATGCCAGAGCACCTGCAAACAAATGCCCAATATGACATCCTAATCCCAAGGGCTTTAAAGGTGCAAGTAATTTGTTTATAGTTTATATTCGGAATGTATATACCAAACAAGAGTGGCGATAGAACTCCAGTTTTTTTAACTCCATTTGTACATTTACAAGGCTTAGATGTTTCGGAACACCAAGCAACGGCAATACTCTGGTTGACATACATGTTCAAAAGTTGTCTTGAAATACACGGACATATACCTCTCTTTGAGAGGTGGGAAAATAATTCAACATTCTCAACTCAGTCGAATGCCTTTGTAGCCTCCAAGAACACCATTTGTACACTAGACCTGTGTCACTTATGATATTGAAAACACTCAGATAGCACGAAATAAAATTGGGTACTTGAACAGCCAGCATTCAAGCTAAACTGAAGATCGCTATCGTTCAGTACATCAAAATTGTCTTATAAAATGATCCAGTCAGAGATTTTACCGAGTATGCTGTTAAGCTTGATACCACTCTAATATTTTGGGTCGTACAGTGATTTTTTTTCTTATTTTTAGGGATGGAATGTATTGAAATATTTAGAAATCCATTAGTGGCAAAGCCATGTTTGAGCATGGCATTAAACAGCAAAGCGAGAAGATACTAAAGTTTGTCGGTACCATGAACTATGTGATCAGAATAGCACCCTTTGTCCACGCGGTTTATTTTTTAAAGTTTAGGGTGATTGACAGCATTACAGACCATATCAATTGATATGTCATAATGAGACGAACACTTACCGCTTATGCAATCGGATTAGACAAGAGATTATATACCTTTCGTTAAAAGGTTCACTTTGTTTTCAGAATACGGGACAGACATAAAGTGGGCTTCGAAGTTCTGAGCAAACAAATAAGCTATGCCATTTGGATTCATATCACCATCAACCCTGGAGGTAGAACTTTTTATAAATTGTTGCAAAATTCTTCAAAAATCGTTATTATAATTATTAACGATGGCATATGCGAGTTTTTGAGCATTACATGCTTCACTATTATTCTTATGTACCTCAGGGCATAATGGTATATTGGAAATGGTTTTATTTCTTGTTCAGCAACTATTCCTGCACGAGGCGAATTATTGCTCTTCCTAATGTAATGCCAAAAAAGGTTTATTTCCTGTATGGTTGAACATAATCATCCGAGCCTGCAAGAAATTTGGAGTGAAATTTCGGAGAATACAGGTTACATTAGTACCCGGCCTCATAGAATTAACAATGCTACCGTGAAACTTTTGAATTTGCGAAATATGTTTCAGTCAAAAATATTAGTACACCGAAGTGCCTCCCAGGGAATAACAATTACACTAAATAACTCGTCTAGCAATATTCAGAATGAGATCACCCTCAGAAGCTGCATACCACATTGGTCTAAGGTATTTTTGACTCATAGATATAATACTATAATTTGTATCGAGGTCCAGTGTTATAGTCATTGGAGAATGGTCACATATATTGTCCCTCCTTCATGTATACATGGATATTTCATAACATTATTATACAAATTCTGTGTAAGTATAAAGTCGTTTATGATGGAACCTACACCATCACACTTGCTTAAGTGGGTATAATATATGTCAGATATATCAGTAGGGGATGCACATTTTAAATTTTCGCTAAGTATGGAATCACAGAGCATTTTTGTATTTTGAAAAGTGATGCCGAGAAAAATTGGTGTTGAAATCTTGACCAATTACACCCCGATCTATATCAAGCTCAATATCTTTCTCTAAAATTTCAAAACATATGTCATTTCTTTGTACTTTCTGCCATGATCACAAATTTGCAGAGAATCTCGGGGCATGTGAATGTTTATTATAAGGACCATTTGTTTGTTGATTGCAACTGTGATGGTACACATACGTTTGGTCTCCAAATATCGTTATTTAATTACATTGGACCTCTTTCCTCCATAAAATAGCACAGCCACCATATGGTGAACCTAACACAATATCAGCGTCTCCCATGCATGATAAACAGATTGCATTCATATAAGTTATGCTTGTTTTAATTATGTGTATTTGATTGTTAAAGTGCCTGTGTTCCTACACAAAGACAAAGTCACATACTACGGTTATTTTTTATATACATGTATTCCAAGCGTCACCCCCATGACCATTGGAGTTGTTTAAAGCAAGAATAAGCCCATATAAGCCTTTCTATATGAAGTACAAGAAACTAGACTACCCTGATCACCATGTTATGGTAGAGACTCCATCTCTTGGTATTTTGGAGTGACATACTTCCTACCTTTGGCAAGATCTGGCAATAACGTTTCACAAAACAAGTTCTGAACTGTCATATTGGTACTTTTAATCATAAGGATTTAAATTTAGACCGGGGATCGAAAATACAAGAAATATTACGTACTTCAAATACTTTGTCCGTCAGATAACTCGTTAGATCATCTGTTTCTGTGTATGGACCCACCGGATAGATAAATGGATCTCTGCTGGGTTCTAGGGCGCCTCTAAATCAAACATTTAGGTGTTTTGCCTTTCCAGTCACAACTTTCTTATGATCGTTATTTCTTTTGAAACGCCGATGCTGTCTTCTAATTCCGTCTCTAGGAACTGAATAGCCATCATGAATAGCAGATCCAGTTCTAAAGCTCCATGTTGGTCTATCTGAACTTTTACAAACCATATCCATTAATAAGTAACTGTTAGAACAACTATGTATCTCTCGATGTGGCACGAGCTGGATTTGGGGCAACATTCTGATTGACATATGATGCACTCGTTCTTGGGAAGATATCATTGAGCCTTGTGACACTATTACTTAAACTTCTATTCCCACCTTCACGTCCGCATCCATGGCCATGGCCGCCACCATGTGCTATCACGTTGTTGAGACCAGGGGCATTATTTTTTCTTTGAGTTGTCTTTGATACAACATGCGCACATGTTGGCTTTGTTACCCGCATTTTCTCCTTCCTCTCAATGTTTTCGCACATCAACTTGTCAAGCAATACCCGAAAAAGTTGAGTTGTTTCTCATAGCGATTTAGTCTATTAAAGAGGGATACTTTTTAAGTTTATGAGCGACTGTCTCAAGTCAGGAGCGAAAATTATTTCTCCCAATTTGGCATTGGAAGATGAATGTTGATATTTTAGTAATTCTCGAATCGCTGCCTTTTGCTGTAATTAACCTTCTTGTCATTGTTGCATTGAAATTTGTGAATCTGTTTCATGTTTTTCTAAAGTATTTAATTAGTATTGATTGTGGTTTCACACACTGCCCGCAGAAGGGCGCTCCAACCAATTGCATAACGCAATATTCTGCGCAGTGAGCCCTCTTACCACAGAGGGCACAAAGTCTTTGACTTTACTAGGTCTTTGCAAAGTAGATACGCATTTCTTACTTTACAAAATTTACACTTATACAAATAAGGTTGCGGTCTAAAATGAAAGTGAAAATTTTCACTGACCTTGTAGCGAAGAATACAAAATGTATTGTGACTGATACTGCTTATCAGGGTGCTCCAAATATAAAACAACATCCCAAAATCTTAGTATGACAGATATCTGAAAAATATCTTGATTAGAAATTATAGGTATCATAGCACTTACTCGACTAGCTAGTGTTAGATTGTCTTAAGAATGTTTAATAGAAATAAAGAGTATATTTCTCAGAATCATTATTTAAATGTTTACATTCAGCGAGGTGGTTTGTATTGTAGTTTTTGGACAGGTAAAGTGTTGCCCGTGTGCCTTCAGCTAGGCATGAGCATGGCCATTGGCCGTGCTATGGTCCACCATCCAAAACCTGGCCGTAAAAACAAAAATATGGTTGTGCAAGATTTTTGGTGGATATGTAAAAGCAAGCAAAGACAAAATAATTTCGGGATTAAAAAATGTACGGACAGTGTACTTTCTACCAGCCTTTTCAATGTAAACAGATTTGGTGACTGCCTGAATGTAAGTAGTGATTTATATCTCTCCACGAGTCGTTAAATTGTGGGCCCATACAAGGCCTCAGCACGCCAAAGGTAAACTGTTTAATCACGGAAACTATTAATACGGTACAAATCTTATCGCTCATTTTTAAGACCCCTGACAACATTCAGAGGAAGGTAAGATTTTTTTTATTTTCTTTCAGATAGAGACATAACTTATTATGGCATCAACATGCACGCAGATAGCTGGGATCCATAGCTTAACAACCAAATGTACTAACTGTGGCAAAACACCAGTTTTATGTTCTGGGAGCTCGATCCTTTGGCGGGGAACCCAGAGCTCCTTTGAGGGGAACCCAATCATAGTATTTTCTGCACGGAAAGTGGAACAGTGCATTGTACTCCTGATTAAACAGGGATTTGTGAGAGAAATGGTTGCTCACATCACCTAATAGTATGCACGAAAGGAGAACAAATCATACAACCGACTTGAAATTTGTTAGACGCACATTTTGTAAAACCAAAAAGAAACCATGTAGTTAGTGCACATTATTCATACAGCTAATGCAATGAAAGAATCGGCAAATTCGCAGCATTTTAAGTAACCAAAGCAGGTAAACAAAATACCAGACCGAACATTTTTATTGAACCTTTGCACTTATATTGATTTTCTTCAACTGGCATTAATCACACTTTTCACAAGGGGTTGGTAAGCTTTGACAGATACAGCGAAAGGGTACTCTCATAGTTTTCTAGAAATAGAATATACAAGCATGGCATTTGCTGGTGTGTATAACGAATGTTCAAATCCCGCCTGTGAAACTGTCCCTGTGAACAGTTGACATATTATTCCATTTCCATCATTTAGATTGAACCAGTCTTTGTATACCAGTGGTGCTTAAGACATACATTTTGTCTTCATCCAAGGCTATGACCACTGATGAAGTGACAGAAGCACATAATTACCCATACATTGAACTGAGAATATTATGTTACAGCCACTTTTCATCATTGCAGCACTGTGACCTAAATATGTGACCAAGTGACCTAGTTTTGATAGGCTTTTGAGGCATCTTTAGGACAAACTGTCAAAAAAAATAATTGATAAAGCTACATTTAATATTCTGTTAAATATTGTGTTAACCCCGTTTTTTTCTTTAATATAGTACTGGGACCTACCTGTCCGACTCAGTGACTTAATTTTCGATAGACACCTGGAGTATCTCTATGGCCCCCTGTGATAAAAATTTGGTCTCTGTAAATTTAGTATTTTTAGAGATATGGCTTTAACAATGCATGGACGGACGGACGCGTAGATGATGTTAATACCCCTCCGGCGAAGAAGGCCGAGAGGTAAAAATTACAATGAACCTATGGTAGACAATGGCAGAACAGCTCTGTGACTTAATAGTATCATTTTGATTTACAGATGAAATTGAATGCAATTTACGTGTGTTGCTTATTGTAGAATATTCATGATAAAAAGATAACTATGGTCTAAAAACTTCAGACACAATTAGTCCGTGCTCCTTCATATGTGGATGTGGACCATTGTCCTTTGCCCCAACTGTTTCCTGAAGCACACACGAATAGATTGTGCACTGTATTTGGAACAAGTGGAACGTCTGGGTCTCTTCTTGTTCTAATGGTTTGTAAATTTCCAATAATTTAGCTCCAATGCAAATTAAAAAATGGGTAAGTTCAGTATAACACTTAGCCTCCATTTATCCTTTCATCTGACAGCAAATAGATGTAACTGACCAGCAAACTTAAGCTATATAATAGGCTTTCAGCATTTTGGTGAAGGTTAAAGTAAGCAAATCTTAATGTTTGATATGTTGACGTGTGGTCTGCCATGCCCGCTCCTCCTCCACCTGTGCCCACTACCTGATAATTTTTGACGGGGACACTATAATATGAAATTAGAACAGCGCTAAAACACCACATAATCAGCAAATGATGATACCAAACAACTTAAGTTTAGCATTTTAAAAGACCTTGGCAGAGGAAGACCCATAGTTAAATTTGTGATATGTGTCCTAATGAAAAAAAAACGTAGAACATGTTTGACAGCGGATTTCACCATGCCTGTAATTGACTTATCGGATAAAAGTTGCAAAATAAGTTTTGATCTGGACTTTTTAAACAGCACACATTATTTTGAGATAATACAACTAATTTCTGACCCCATCTTGGCTGAATCACTATTTGACCTTGTTTTGTGTTAAAGAAGTCTGCAGATAGCACTGTAATAATAACAGTTGTTAAGTTTGCATCGACTTTCACATGTGCAATGATCGTATTTTTATTTGGTCCAACATCCCGCTTCAAGAAACCCCGCAGGGCATAAGAAAATCCTTTAATGTTATTATGAATGTGACTAGGAGAAAAATCACGATTAATGTCTGCAACCTGGAATGCCATGTTTATTGATGTTGAACGGTATTTTGCCAAAGTTTTGCATTTTCTGAATGGTGCAGCATCTGACTGAAAACCCAACAAAGCAATCATCAGATTACGTGACAAGCATATCGTGACTAAATACTTTAAACTAGCACATGCGATGAAAGACCGGACCTGCAAAGTATGGTGTTGAAGCCGACTGGCATTATTGTTGTCTCTTAAGGAATGATGTCATTCATACCTCCATCCATGTTGTGTGACGATTGATGTTGTCAGCAGCATAGTGTATCTTCTGGTCGTCTATATATTTCCCCAACCCACCCAACCCCCGCGTGTACGATTTACAGTCATTACTTTTAAGAAATACGCTTACCAGATTTTCTTCCAAACATGATGGGAGATATACCTTGGCCTGATGTCTACTTCAAACTGCTGGGGCTGCGCTGTTACTTGAGAGCTTTGTGTGCACTGTCATTTATAGTTCTATTTAGTTTTGGCGAAGTCTGTATTGATCAATTTCCTCAAAATTCATAGCTGCATTCTCTTCTACCTTGCCTTGAATGTAACGTGGATAGGGCTAAGCGTGTGTATGTATTTGTGGTGAGTAAAGACTAAGCAACACTATTTTGAGAAAGTTACAACACCGTAAACAAAACGACAGCACTCAAGAAATGGTGGTAAAACTTTAAAACAGTTGCAACAATAACAGATAAATATATTCTATAGAAAATTGGTTTGTTTCTTTACATCCTATCGACGAAGCGTAAGCATTAAACGATTATTTTTTCCTCAATGTGACACTGGTGGTCCTTTTTTTGCATTACCTGACATAGATATAAAGACTGACCATAAACCTGAAACTATATCGATGGCAAAGAAGAGATCTGTGATGGGTTAAAATAAAAACAGAAAAAATGCAACACTAGAGGAAGTCATGGTCTTTCCAACAGAATATTGAGACCCTTTTTCTTCATAAAATATGCTCCTGTTACCAGATTATATGCTGTTGATTTGTCACTCAATACTCCTACGTTTACAAAGTCAATGCAAGGAAGCTGAATGGACGTGAAAGATAATCGCCATTATGCTAATTCCTCTAAGCTTGGTTATTTACTTTGCTCAGTGTTCAAAGTATTTCAGATTTGTTTATGTGAAGGCCGTCTCTCAAGGGGCTCTGAGAGCTCGAGACTAGTTGGAGACACAAACTTGGCAGAAAATACGAGAGTTTGCGACAATTTTCATTTGGATTCACACTGAATTGGTACTTGAGGCAAGTTTATTCGAGTCTCACGGATGTTCCATGAATGTCGGACGAAGTCCTGGCAACATTTTGGCCAAAATTCGCATACATATTGCGTGAATGTCGGGCGAATACTGCGCTAAATTCGCGCCACATTTGCATGACATAATTGCGAATTTCAAATTTTCCGTTTTGTTTCCAGTCATTTTAGTTGCAAAGGTGGCCAATCCCTCACAAATTCGTCTCACATTTCTCCCACTTTGTAACTCACGAAACTAAATTAAGAAGGGTTTCAGACGTATTCGAGTCATCCGCGACGACTCTGTGACTATTTTGCAAGGAAATTTGTCATATATTTTTTTGAACATGATCAAAATTCTAGCGACACAACAGCGCGGCCGTGCGACTAAGGCGAGGAAATTGAGAACCCCTGCAAACATTTCAAGACATTTTGAAATTTTCAGGCGAATGCCGTTCGCAATTTATCGCCAACAGTCGCAGCCGAATGAGATACACGTTAAGATATTGTATAATTACTTTACTTCTAGTAACCTACAAACTTAATTCTACTGTATAGCAACTGGTCAACATTACCCATGACCCATCCAAAGTAATTGGTGAGGGCAGAGGAGACTGGTATTTTACATATGCCTGAGCCATTTGACCCAGTGTAGATATCACGGTTTCCTATGTAAATTACGTTAATTGGGAAATTACAATCTTGTGTTATCATGGACCAAAGAATGCAGAGATTATTTTCAGGAGGTTGTACTTCCCAATGGGTATGGATGGAATCTGGTGTGATCCAAGTTATTTAGCTCCTATTAAGACATGGACAACCAATAAAACACCCATTAGGTGGAACAAGAATTTGTCTATAGTTAAGGACTGAAGAAAAAAATGGAAGGTTTACGTCCGTACCAGTGAAACCAAGGTAATTAATAATTAATATTTTTTGTGAAAAGAAAAAAGGCCAGGACACAGACAGGTTAATGTTCATGGAGTACCAGGTAAAACCAGTTCATGAACACACACATCTTAGCGATTTCTCCTAAAACTTTATACTGGGGTTATTTACATCAAGTATATTCATAACGATACTTCGTCTCGTTGGAACCGCATCACGGAATTCTTACGTTTCCTATATTTAAATGCCATAGACAGGATTCATACGTCATTAATTGAAGCCATTCTGCTACATGCCTTACCTGTGGTTGTCTGTTTCATTTTTCACTGTTGTAAATAACTGACAAAAATGGATAAAACAAGAGGACTTTGACAATTTTGCCTAATTTTGATCATTTGTTAAAAATTCAGAAAATGACAGCACCATGATGTAGTGAAATATTTGGTGGAGCTAAGGCCCAGGTACATTCCCAATATGTGTGAAGAGGACCCAACATACAGTTTGGGAGAAATCAACAGCCAAAATGCTCCAAAATTCATGAGGAATAAACAAAAATGAATTGTAGAGCCATCTGTTGATAATCTTCAGGCCCGTTGATCTCCACAGGTGCCCCTTTGGGAGAAGATTTAAATGGAAAATGAAGAATTTAAAAAACAGTAAATATAAACAAATCAAGTAATACATGAATGAATGAGTGAATAAATAAATAGATAGATACATAGACGGACGGACAGACAGACAGACGGACAGACAGATAGAGAGAGAGACAGACAGAGAGATAGATAGACAGACAGATAGATAGATAGATAGATAGATAGATAGATAGATAGATAGATAGATAGATAGATAGATAGATAGATAGATAGATAGATAGATAGATAGATAGATAGATAGATAGATAGATAGATAGATAGATAGATAGATAGATAGATAGATAGATAGATAGAAAATGGAAATTACAATAACAAAATCCACTGAACTTATTTCGTATTATGAGTAATATATGCGTTTACCTGACAAGCACCAAAACTGAAAAAAAATGTTAAAAATGAGAATCCAGAGTATCTGCATCTAGGGACCAATTTTGTTTCGCCCTCCCGCAAGCTACATTTTCACAACGTTTTAGAACAATCTCAAAGTCAGTCTTTGAAAAGTCAAAAATAGCGGCAACACACACAAAAAACCTTAACGAAAACAGTATAAAAGTCGAAACTTGAAGCACCACCGAATTACCAAACTAGGATCTGGGGGCGTCGCTGTGCAATTTCAGACCAATTGGCCTAGCGGCTTTGGGGATTTTTAAAATTTTGCCCATCAATAAACACAAAAAGATTAAAAAATCGTTGGAGCGTTTCCATTTGAACAATGGCGGTAGAAACCTACCCAAAGTGCATCTCCACCAAGTTTGAAGAGAATTTGGCAGGTGTGTTGGCGAAGTCGAAAATGTGAATTGCTGATGGACGACGGAGGGGCGGAAATGTGACCATGAGATGAAAACGAAGTCCAGACCTAAAATTAATCGAGCAGGGGTCCCATATATAACTTTTTTTGTGGTTTATACCCCATTCCTCCTGATTTAAGACCGTTGACTGTCAAGGTTTTTCCCCAATGCCAGCTAGATTATATGACATTAAACATGGTTTTCTCCCGTATTCATGGACATTATCCAGCGTATGACAATCCAGGCAATCATAACGATATCAAATGAAACAAATGAGCAATGAGTTGTGCCGCAGTCAGGGATCTTGCATCTGATCTCGTGTCATAAAATGTTAGATATTAAAACAAAAAATGCAGAACATCATCACTTACTTGCGTCATGGAGCGTCTACACAGAGTTCCATGCTTGTGCTCATCAGAAGTAATCAACAGTGGCCATTTCGAGCCTTGATCATGGTTGTGCTCATCAGAAGTCATCAACAGCCGCCATTCCAGGCTTTGATCATGCAGCCCTGAGCACTTAGCCATGTTGTCTTTCAATACCATTGCATCACGTCTGCTTGCCATGTCCGTGGCAGCTATAGTATGGAAGCAAAAGAGATCCCAAATGCGAATGCATTTAGCAAAATACTTGCCAAACATCGCAAAAACATCCCCATATTGATGGTGATTTTTTCTGCTGTTTTTCATTACCTTGAGTTCGATTTTTGTGCTAGGAAGAATGTGGAGAAAGGTCCTACCACATAAACAGTGCACGGTGGTTTTTGCAGAGCGTTTCGCTTCCTTCCATCACAGAAAAGGTAGGAGGTATACGCCAACATCTGTGCCATGGAGAGTGAGTCGATAAGTCAATGCTTGACTTCCTTCACAAGCCATGTGAAACAGATGTGTCTGTACATTACACCCATCATTTGAATTCTCTAACGTACAAGGAATGGCTGTGCGGGCCAAAATTACAGATTTAATATGACATTTGCGGATATGGCACTTTTCTGTCCTTCCATCGTCCCTTATGTAATATTAATGAAGCACAAAAAAGTTAAGGCCTAGCTAATTTTAATATATATCCATATGGACAGTGTTAGAATGAAAATGTTCAATACGATGAAGATAATGAAGATAACAATACTGCTTCACTTTGTGTTTCATTTTAAACTTTGTAGACCGATATTTTAATCAGAATGTCTTCTAAGTCATAAAAAGCCTCCACGTCACTGTAAACCGAACGCCATTGATATGATATGGGGTATAGTATATAAAGAAGTCTGCGGCACTTCAGAACACTTTCAAACTGAAAGACCTGAAGGAACTGACCATGCAGGGGTTCCGAAGGCTGACAGAACACTTTTCCCGGGCAGTGCAGAAGGTTATCCGGATAAAAGAGAATTTCGTGGTATCGTCAGGTATCATAAAAGCTACAGTGGATCCATTGGTCATGAGACGCGGGGTTAATAGCAGTGACGAGAGTGACCATTTGGGCAGCGATACCGGTGATTTTTGAATATGCACATGCAATACACTTATTGTGCCTCCCCAAGGCCCTTTACAGGACCCCCAGACCCTCCCAAAATAGTAGCTAAAACGATTGATCTATATTCTAAGAGCAGTTAATGAAAATATATTTTTGTTACAAATGGACACATCATTATGCCACAATTTCTCACGTGTCTCAAGTATCGGATTTGTTCCACGTTGCAGAATCTTTTACCGATATGGACTCCGATTCGGCTCATAATCACATATTTGATGTATGATGCTATTTTGTTGTCTCTCTGGCGTAAAAGACGAAATAAAATACCGGTGAAGACACTGATAAACTGACAAACCTTTTTTACTTATCCTGCTTTTGTGCACCATGCCGCAATTCAAAGTTCATGCTTTTTAAAAAAGAACTTGTGTCGGTTCACGTTTTTGTATTGTACTGACCCATAGTATACTTAATCGTACAGTTTTTCCACCGCAACATTAAACATTATTTAAAACTGACTCATAGGTATTAGATAAGCGAATTAATTCTGTTTCTGGTGTTTTGTACAGCTGTAACTACGCATGATATTATCTGTTTTTGTATTTTTTTTTTCTGTTCTGCTATGCAGGATATTGCTTACATGGTTTGCTTAATGCGACACCCGTCAATCATGCTGTCAAACTTTCTTTGTAAATGGTAAACTAGATTATTGGCCTACTGTATACTTTCAGGCAAAACTTTCCATTTGCAAAATATAAAGATAAATTCATCAATATAATTGTATAATCTTCACTTCATTATAATCGGTTTGCTTGGTCCGTAGATGTATCATTTTTTAAATAATTAAGAACCCGTAGGTGCTTTCAGACCTGTATCCACTGCTGTGGCCCTTTCCACTGAGATCTATCTTTGACCTAACGGCGGCCCTTGGCAGGCCTGCCCAGTGCTGCTATTCATGTCATAGCTTGGGCGGCGACTTCAGTGTCGATACAATATACATATTCTGCGGCCAACTGCCGCCCACAGCTGGTAACGTCAAGTCTTTGTATTTTCATTTTCAGGTAATGCTCACTCTGGAAAACTCACATTCTAGAGTATTTATTACATTGATTTGACAAAATAACCTTCCCTTAACACTGATCATACTTACATTCTGGATACTACGTCTTAAAAATATCCAATTGAGACTAATCCACGGACTTGATTGCCATTTTGAAAGTTGTGAATTCTGGTACCAATGGTTTGTAGATGAAGATAGTGATTGGCCGATCTTGGGAGCTTATTTCGCACATATTTCAGAGCATCAATCATGATATGATACATCCTGCAGCCCCGATTCACTTTGATATCAATATCATTTATTTGTGCCACTGTCCCGTAATGTATTGCGCCATATTCAAAATGGCCTTCACCCACATATGCATGATTTGCCAGAGAATTATATTGCATTTGGGTTTGTAACTATCGACCGCTTCACACACAACCAAGGGGCAGATTAAAGTAAAGATAGTAAGTCATGTTTTAAAATGAGTTTAAGGACCATTTGCCCTGGTAACTCGAAAACGAACACCTGGAACCTAGCAAAATATTAAGATAACTATCACCCAACAACCAGGGCCATGCTGTTTTCCTGGACAACCATGGCTATGCAGCTTTGCTACTTCCCCGGCCCGGGTTAACCCTCTAGACAAGATAAAATAAAATGCTGTGTTTGAGTTGACTTTACTGAAAAATGACGGCAGCTTAGTGGACCAGCGACTACGTGCTGGCCTGTCACCGCTGCTGCCCGGGTTCGATTCCTCAAGATGGCAAAAGTTATTCGTCCCGGGAAGCTTCTCCGACGGGTGAGTCTTATTCCTCCGAGGGTTCGGATTTCGCAGCGTTTTGTGCCTGGGGGTTCCTGGTCGTATGTGTCAAGGTTTCCAAAACACCTGCTGAGCACCGTAGGTTTTCTCCGGGATCTCCGGTTTCCTCTTACATTATGTTTGGAATAATTGGGCTAAGATCTTGCTAACTGAACCCTGTGGAAGAACAGCCATAGGCTGAACCGGCTATCCAGTATAAAGATGTTCAATAATTATCTTTATAATTATAGTTATTGTCATTATTATTATTATTATCATTATTATTATCATTATTATTATCTTCATTATTATTATTATTATTATTATTATTATTATTATTATTATCATTATCATTATCATTATCATTATCATTATCATTATCATTATCATTATCATTATCATTATTATTATTATTATTATTATTATTATTATTTTCTATCCCCATTTCCTGCAGATGTGTACTTACGACCAGATTGCTACGGAATAGGTCCTGGGCAGCGCAAAGCCCCCCCCCCCCCCACCCCACACACACACATGACGTCAGAGGCCAAAACCGGTGATCAAAGTGGTTTCTGATGCCTGATAAGGCTATGACATCGCTACATGAAAGGCTATAAAACTGATCGCAATATGATTGTTTGAATGACAACCTGTGAGAATGTTCAAACTCATAAAACGCTTCAAGCACACCCAGGCTCAACCAAATCTGGCTTAGCTATAAAACTCCCCATTCAAATTATTGTCTTCAAAACCCTTTGAAGCTCGATTTCCCTCTGTGATGAAATGGACAAGAGAAGTTACTTTATTCGGTTATTCCGGGAGAACGGCTCAGCGAAAAGGAATGGAATATAAACGATTAAGTTTATAAAGGTCTTTAAAACCTATCAAGCGATTTCCGTTTGCTTACCCCGTTTTTTCCTACGGATCAAAGAAATTGAACAGGTCAAAGATCAAGGGAAAAAATTGACAAGTCAAACTTTGAGGTTTTTGTGGTCACAAAAGTAATCGAGATACAAAAAATCTTAGGATTTTTCCCGTTGATATGTGTGCTACAGAATGCAGAATTTTTTAGAAATTAAAGTCAAGCACGCAATGACTTATGTCGATGTTTTTAACATTACCTATTGCCGACATACCAGGCAACGTTTATTTAACAATTAAAGATATAAAACTCCGATCACAATGGGTTCATCATCTTTGGATCATGACGAACACACATATATATGGTTTGGGTGTCGTACGGAAAATACTTTGGGTTATATATAAGTGACTAAAGTCGCAAATACGGTTGGTATATCTTGTGTCGTTAAAGACTCTAAATACATGCGACTGTTTGTGAAGAAAACCAACTTTCCAGCTTGGTAAAGTACTACTTTCTGATGCAAAGACAGCTTAAGTATATATTTTTGGGTAAGTATAAACATGAATAACAAATACATGCAAATATCAATCATTGCCCTTGTCTAATTGTTAACTAAATACAGGGATTATTCAAAGGACAGGGTTTTATGCTGTTTTAGCGTATTTCTTCTATGAAACAAATGATAAAACCATGAGAATGGATTCATTTGATTCCCAACAATATTGTCCCAAAATCTACTAACTTTGCAGAGCGATACTTCATTAACTACACAAGATATCCAAAAAATAGGGCAAACTTTTTTTGATAATATTGTTAGGAACCAAACCAAACTGAACCATTTTTAAAGTTTTGCCGTTTGTTTTGGAAGAGCAATAAACAGAAATTGCATAAAACCCGGCAACTTCATTAAAATTGTGTTTGTTTAACAGTGAGGCTGGGACAAGTGTTGATCTTTGCACCAGTCTGTAGTTCATGGCCATTCCAACCCAAACATTGTGTGCTTTAGCTACCAATGCAGCAATGCGTAGTACCGTAGAGGGCTGTTCTTTTTTTCAAAAACCCCATGTATTTAGAGTCCGTAAGACACAAGCCGTTTCGGACGATCTTAAACAACGGGTGTTTGCCATTTTTTAGTCTGTCTGGGATTCCATTTTGTGTCCTACCTCAACTAAGCATTTTCTGTTGACACCAACCAGCATATACTGTGAACAAATTAGGCAGAAGCCTTGTATCAAAGCAACATAATACGTCGTTTCCAGTAGTTGCTTGATCGTACAGAGCCAGCAATTTGACGATGTTATTGTAGTCCATATACTGAAATCCGATCAGATATCTCATTATACTCATGCCACACGAAATCCCATCATTATTGCGAAAACGGCAAAAAAAAATTACAATTAAATGATATGTGAGCCATATATCCACTATTGAAGCCCATATCTGTCATAGAATGATTAGTTCAAGTGTTCTTTGTAACTCCTGATTCTCACGATTTCAGGAATCTGCGAAGCGGTCTTTGCATTTTTGTTGGGGGGGGGGGCGGGAGGGCGTTTTCCCCAAGGCTGTTCATATTGGATGTCTGAGCACGGACCCGAAATTGGCCACACAAACTCGTCCATGCAGGCAGAAAAAACCTTTTGGCTTATTTTAAAATCACATTAACTGAAAAGTAAATATCAATTACGTTTCGAACCTATGAGTATCTTTAGAAAATATCAAATAACTTTGAGCAGTTTTGAACAATACTGCTAAGGTACTCTGGAGAAAAATAATGATAAAAAGATGACAAAGCACGCTGACATTCGCAAAACATTGTGATCTCTTGAACAAATTAAGGTTAAGGGGTCTCAGAAGTAGCCCTAGGCGATTTTGAAGAAATTGGCCTGGTAGGTTCGTAGGGGAAAGGTTTCTAAGATTTTCTCAAAAAAGTTATGGAAACAAATTTGCAAAAGATCCACAAAGCAAAGAAGCATAAGCATTTGAACTACTTGGTGGATAGATACATAAGGCGCATCCTCATTAAGCTTGAAGGAAATCTGGTCAACAGGAACAGAGTAAACTATAATTTAAGAAATGCCGATGAAAACTTGACTGTCACCGCACAGATGTCCGCAAACATGATGTCCGCAAAATGCTTCTTACGCTACTTTTAATTGACCAAAAGTTTTCAGATTCAAAATTTTGCACAGACATTTAAGGCTGACCCCAATTATTTATGATCATGCAAAAAGCCTTGTGCTTGAGTACGAAGATTTTCGCGCAGAGCGGCTGCTTTACGACCCCATGTCTCATCTCATTTTCGCGTATTCACGAAGAAACATCGTGTCATTTGCTATTTTTAATGACAAAACAAATGTTTACAGATTCAAAACTGCAAACAGCCAGTTCTGCACAGATCCATAAACTAGGACAATGAAATTTCTGGAGCGCTTAATTTAGCGAGGGCTCTATCCACAATCAGCCGTGCCAACCCAGGTATAAGCCTATTTAAATGTAGCAATAGACAAACCTCTTTGTGTATTGTCCATATTTTAGTGTCAATTTTTGAAATAATTCCTACACACTGCTGTGTTATTGTTTCTGGGTACGCTAGCTGTCACTAACACACAGCGACAAATTTATGTATGAATAAAGTTACACAGATCACCTTTAAACTGTCTTGCAAAAACTTCGAAAAAGTTGTATTTGTCTATGCCCAATCCAATCCTGTAACAGGGGCGTTTCTTTCTTGAAATATTGCACGCAAGATGTGTCGGATCTGTTGGAGGGATTACAACATGTGGTATCTAAAATTTGCGCTGGAGCCGTTAAACTTGCGTCAAACGATAGATCACTTGCCGAAAAATGCTGAGCGTCAAAACTTGTACGAACTTTTAAACGGGTGTTGTTGTACAAAAATATAAATGAGCTTACTCTGCCTAACTGGTATGACGTAATGTCAAATTACTTACTGGCACAAACACACCGCCCTCTGGTCAACTTGGACAAATTGAATATACGACTGAACGTTTTATATTTGTCAGTGGAATGACCTACCGGAAGGACTTAAAATGTCTCCTACACCTTCAATCTACAATGCAGGTGTTCTTCCATCATGATATTCCAATATGCTTTGTAACTGGTCTGCAAATATTATGTAGTCACAGTTCCGACTCGGTCGTCCAAAACTGAATGCCCATCCGTTTGATACCAAAATTTTGCCCTTTGCAGCTTGCTCGTGCAACCAGTTTTGATAAAAACATGTTTCTTACATAACACTCTCATGACAAGTCTAAATGACATTCTTATAATTGATGACATATTTCCACTTAAAGATTGGCTTCAGTCTGAGGGGCTTGATTTACTTTTATTCGACACTCTGTCGCCTAATGTGGTGCTCATTGTGCCTGCATGGATACAACAGGGCATTGCAATGCGAGTACACCTAGCGTTAAAATAGCTACGGGAAAATATAAGTCAATTCCCTCCGTTCTATTCTTTGTACGAATTTTATAGGATTAATATTTTCAGATTTGTTACAACTTTGCATGTTACTGGTGTACGCCTAAACGTGTTCAGTGACGACTTATAGAAATTATGACTTTTGGTAATGCTGATATTACCACAACATATGTGTTGAACAAAAGCTGATATGCTGTGCAGTTGTAACCTACAGAGACCTAACGTGTTGCTAAGTGATACCTATGATTTACTGTTATACATGTTGTGAACTCGGTTTGCAAGTAGAGTATCGTGTATTATCCAGTCTGCTTGTATATCTGGCCCCTCCGGTTAGATGATCAGGAAGTATTGGGCAATCCAGTTTTGATACAAACGTGTTTCTCAAGCAATAATATCACGACAAGCCTAAATGGCGTTATTATAATTGATTCTTTTTCTAACTTCTTTTTTCAGTGCATATTTGGGTCTGCTGTTGTTGTTACTCATAAAAATCAACGAGACAAGAAAGTATCTCTATCACCCAATCTGACACCCGTCAAAAGAGAATTGAAGAATGAGCTGATGCTTGAACGACAACTGCCTGATGACGTAAGAAACAAAACAAAGGTCAAGTACACCCGGACATGGCCCGTTGTGCAGATCGCCATCCCAGGCCAGGATCCCAGATACCCCAGTACACGCCCGAAGGAGGTAGCCAAAGACTTTTTTCTTACAACTCGGAGACAACGTTTCATTTGGACTGATGTTTGTTCTCCATCACCTGTTAAATACTAAAATACTCACACTTTTCTACATCACAATGATAGAATCTTAAACAATCCAATTATAACTCTTTTTCTCGATTTCTTTGCACATCTCAGGTGTGCCTAATTGCCATATAAATGTGCATTTTGACTCGACAAACATGGTAACCTTGGTTTTCCTTTTTTATTATGTTATTAACACTTCTGCTTTCATCAATGAATGTTTTTTTTTAAAGTCTGTTATTGAAATGATACTTGTTAATCTACTGACAATATACATCTAAAATTCAAAAGTGACATTTATAGTCTCCATAAATGCTTATGATAATATTTTTGTATGCCCTGGCCAGCATGCAATATACAGGTCGACATGTTTCATCTAGATGAGGATTTTGATAAATGTTGACCCAGGATTCAGTTCAATTTTGACTCTTCCACCCTTCCATATACGGTATTATTGAAAACGAAAGTTAAAAACTGAAATTCTCTGCACTTACGGGGGAGTGAAAAGAAATACTCTAAATGAATTACTGTTTAATTGCGACCACCTAGATAATACAAATTTACATCAGGCTCACCATATAACCAAGTCGACAACTTTGCCAATTGTGTACAGTTACGGTCTCCGAATTTTTCAGTTTTAAGTCTCAGTATTCAAAGTTTGAACGCCAAGTTTGATGAATTATAACATAAATTGACAATTTAGCTTGTCAAGGTTTCTTATTTATCACCACCTTTTTGCAGGAAGTCTGGTTGGAAAATGATGTAAAAGATTTGTCACTGTTTGAGATTGAAAACTATACATCTATCCGTCTTGGTGCTACATGTAGCTTCCATGTTGTCCTGCAATATAGTTACAAGTTAGCTTTCAATTCATTATTCGACACTTCTATTGACCTATCACGTTTTGAGAAGGTTATTTATTAATATGCATAGAAATAGATAAGACAGGTTTTAAATCTCTGTAACATCTCCACGCCACCAAGGGACCGAACTGAAGATAGTAAATGCTTTTAGATGACCTAGCACGTAATATAGACATATTCAGTACGAGACATCAGACAAAATCATTGCCAGTGATTTTAATATTGATGTTTTAAATATTACAACAAGACAAAAATATATTGATTACCTCGATTTAATATTAAATAATAACCTGAACCCCCAAATTACTCTACCGACTAAACTATCGGAACGCCGTGCCACACATGTCCACAACAGTTTCTGTAGTCTCTGCCAGAGTTATAAATCTTGCACATCATGTATAGTCTTTACAGCTTTATCAGATCACTTTCCTTGTTTCACCTGCCTGGACAATAAAGTTGATAAAATAAAATTTCAGAAATTGATTAAGGTAATTACCAGGGACAATGTTGCCTGCTAAACATCCGTTCTTGGCGGTCTACTACCCCCCGGCGAACCCCCAACATAGTGTATCGCCCCAAGAAAGTCTGCTCAGGAGGCAAGGGACAATGCCTCAGTTCAAAAATTCCATGACGAAAAAAATAATATAGACTGGATGGCAGGTCTTGATCCTAACCTGTCACAAGATTCCAATAGTAATTATGAACATTTAGCCAATTTCTTGAAAACTGCAAAGGAAAAGAATTTTCCTGCCAAAACAATAACATTTTATCAATATCGTTATAAACATTCGCCTTGGATAACACAAGGTATAATGAGATCCATGAAATACCGCGATAATTTGTACAAAAAGTTAAAAGGTACGTTTCCAGATTTTATAGAATATATCATTACAAAGCAAAATCGTTTAGTGTATAATCTTATGAAAACTATATCTAAATTAAAGCAAAAGTACCATTACTTCCTACTCACAAAATTAAAAAATGATATCAGAAAACGTGGGACACTATAAAAGTTGTACTTAATATGAATTACAAAAAAGGTTTCGAACATTTTTCTAATAAATAACAACAAAGTTACAACTAAATGTGAAATAGCAGCTCATTTTAATATTTTTTGACAAGCATTGGCCCCAAATTAGCTAGTAAAATTTCTATATCTCACCTACAGCCATTTACATCATATCTTACTCGAAATGCACACCACACTTTCTCTTTTCAGCTGGTAAATGAGGATCACATCACAGAGATTTTAAAGTAAGTTACGCCCAAAAATAGTGCTGCACATGAAGATTTGTCAACAAAGCTTTTGGAAGCCATCCTTCCGCCCCTTTCAAAACACTTTTACCGTAAATCAGCCACTGACTGTCGCAGCTTTCCACAAAAACTTAAGACTACAGACGTTCTGCCTTTACATAAAAAGATGATGTCACGCTATTGGACAATTACAGGCCGATTTCTTTACTGCCGGCATTATTAAAGGTTTTGGAAGAAGTTGTTTATGAACATATTTATGATTATTTTGCGCTGAAAAAGTTATTTTACAAATAGGCAACATGGCTTTAAAGGTTTACGTTCTACAGAGACTGCTGCTCTAAAATTAATCGACAGACCTTTTATATTTTTAGATTCTGGAAAATTACTTATCAGTATTTATTTAGGCCTGTCCAAGGCTTTTGACACTTTAGACCACCAAATCCTGTTCAACAAATTAAATAATAATGGCATTACTGGTACACAATTAGCGTGGTTCAAAAGTTACCTTACAGACGGACTCCAGTATGTCTCCTTTGCTGATGAATTTTCTAGCCTCCAACCACTAACAACAGGGCTGCCTCACGGTTCCAACCTTTGCTCCTTTTGTTCATCTACATAACGATATACACCTTGCATCATCTTAATTCGATTCTATTCTTTATGCGGACGATACAACTTTGATAACCCCTCTTTGCAAGTTTAACACCTCCACATTCATAGGCAATTTTGATAGCTCTCTATCCAAAAATATATCAGACGAAACGACAAATATAAATAATTGGCAAGCAGTAAATACGTTTTCTTTAAACATAGCAAAAACTAAATACATGATTTTCTTATGTTCCTAAACGTAAAATTCATTTTACTTTAGATTTAAAGAAGAAATGAAAGTTTAATTTCAAAAGTGCCCGAATTTAATTATTTAGGCATAGTAGTCGATGAGCATCAAATAGGCAATCACCTATTACGTAAGTAGGTCATAAATTATCGAAGGTAATAGGAATTTTTGAAAGATTACACACATATCTGCCATCACACCCTTTACGCACCCTTGTAAAAATCTTTATTTTTCCCTCATTCAAATTATGGTCTTCTCTCTGTGCTGTTGCTACTCATGCGCCCGGTTCTTTAAACTTAAAAAAAATCTGTAGTTCGACTTATATGCAATGGCAAATTTCACGCTAACACAGACCCACTTTCAAATTATCAGATATTTTAAATGTTTATGATATACTTAAGCTGAAGGCTCTGAAATTCTTTAATAAATGTATTCAGAACTAATTACCTATATATTTCCATAATCTTTGTGCCTTACTATGTGTAACCCACACTTACCAAACTGGGACCAAACATCTACCTTCATTCCTATTCCAATTAGAAACAGAAGTTCTCATAGTGTAAGCTATTTCATCCCATATCTCTTTAAAAATACGGCATCTTGCATAAAAAAAAAACTGTACACCAATTCATTACAGGGTTTCTCCAAGTACGCAACACATCATATGATCCAGAATTACCCAGGCGTTTGTACTAGTATTAATAAATATGTATGTAACAAATAACTTTTAAACAGTCTCATGGAAATGTATGTTTTTTTTCTTATTTCTCGAAAGCTGTGTTGCATTGATACATGTATGTCTTCCTAGGTGAGGGATGTTTTTCCTTAATGAGATTATCCTGACTTTACATTTACAAATAATTGTACATTGCTATATATATTGATTACCAGTAGTTTATCGAATCTTTTTGGAACGCGCCTGATTTATGTGGAATATTTGTCAAACAAAAATGTTCTGAATTAATATATAAAAGAAGTGCTTGCATGAACTCAGACAGGTGCAAATATGTAAATGTGTAAGCATAAAAGTATTTATATGTGCATGGATGCTTTCATAGATGTATGTATGCATACGCACGTGCATGCATATGTGTATAATGGACACATACATATGTGAAGGTGTGTATTACCATACCGGTATGTGGACACGAATTCATGAATACACGTATTCATCATACCTGCTTTAAGTATGTATGTATGCATGCATGCGCATACATTTACATGCATGCCAGCATACGTGCGCAAGATTTAAAACAATTATGTCACATAACACACCATGTATGACCTATCATGGTATTCATATGTGTAGATGACATTTATAGCATATATATATGGTCGACAAACACACATACATGCATATGTATATATATATATATATATATATATATATATATATATATATATTGTTGACTCGCATTTCCCCTATGCACCGATTTCCATACATCTTCAAGTGCTTCAACCAATCACGCGCAAAGGCAATTACAGTAAACCCCGTAAATGGGACACCTGCATATAAAGAACACCTGCTCATATGGGACAGATTTTCCCAGAACGAAATATTTTAAAGTCATTCGGGTATGACGGTTCCTGAGCAAAGGGGACACCTCTCTATTATATATTATCGACAATCATCTCCGAATGAAAAACTATAACATGTCAAATGGAGGCAACTTACATTCTAAACCAGTATTTTCACAAGCTTACAGTATATTTACATTCTCCTAAAATTAAAGAAAAATCTGTTCAGACGTTCTAGAGCAGTAAAAACTACCTTTAACACCCAAAAACAGTCACAGCATACATAAGATTGCAGTGCAATCTAGTGGCTAATATAAAAAAAACTAGGTATCCCGGGTGGCCTCGTGTGCAATATTTACGCAATTTGTCCAGTTAGCAGTTCATGAGAATAAATAAAAGCACACCAGAAATTTATATTGCATCAGCATCCTCTTTGCAAACATGGTAGAGGCCCATTCGCGAATATATCAATACGTATGAATTAAAGCATACCATGCTGCGCGTTTTGAGAAGCCGTTTATTCTAAATGATAAAAGGACAGACATATAACGGACGCAAACGTCAGCAGAGCTAAAAACGTGCCTCCCCTACTCTCTCTCTCTCTCTCTCTCTCTCTCTCTCTCTCTCTCTCTCTCTCTCTCTCTCTCTCTCTCTACCTTCCATGCTAATATAAGCCAGTCACATACTACAGTCGTAACAAATTTTAATGAACACGGGGAACTAAAAATTGGCTTCATCAGCTCACAGGTAAGCTCACTTTTATGCCTACTAACCAATCAATACTTCACTAATTTATTTTGTCAGCTGAGGTAATATGTACAGGCATATCAAATATCTAGATGAATAGATATCAGAGTTGTGACAAAGTCAAACATGAGTAAAAACTGCCTTAACTCTTTTAGTGTCAATTTTTCGACTAAGTCAACTTTTTTTTGGCTAGCTTTAATGACATTGTGCCCTTATATTCTGTGGGACCATGGATATGTTGGTATTTGAATGGCAGGCATTTTTACAATGCTTAATAATATGGTATCCATCTGCTAACTGAAACTCATCTTCAGAAATTTGACTTTAGGTCGCACTTGGCAGTGAGAGAGTTAAAAGATTGCAATCTGCATCCTCGATTAAAACCTTTGCAGAGGACGTTCTCGTCATTTGAGCACCGACCAAGAGCCCCATAGAGGAACATAAAGACATGGGAATTTAATTTGCATGAAAGGACAATTATGTCTCTCGCAAAAAAAAAAAAAAACAAAAAACAAATTCGTCATCTTCCTTGTCATTTTCCTTGAACCATTTCGATTTTTCTTGACAAGAACATCAATTAAAATTTCTCTATTTGTGCACTTGGTCCACAACGCTCATTACACTTAACTGACAGCAACTCAGTCTACATTTGGAACCTTTCATAAATGCTGTGTTGTTGACCGAAATGACAGTATGTTGACCAGACCAAATTAAAGTTGCGTTTGAACGTACAAATTAATAGAATGGTAAAACTAATAGAATGAGTGGGTAAATAAATGTTATCCTTCAATAGGATAGGCTATGGAAGCGTGGAAGGGTACATATTGGTTCAGGGGTAAGTCATATTGTTCTTATCTGAACCTGTACCACACAAATTTGGTAATTATGGTTTGTTTGACAGGTATTCTTCCATAATGAAGCTCTGCATTTATAAGCAAAACTTCACGTATTTAGCTCATTCATCATTTGCCACGTTCGTATTTATCCCTTATTTTGTGGGTTGTCTTTGCTGAATATTTACCTCAGACAAGTAGCCGCTACTCAGAGAGACATGTACGGGTAATAGGCTCCGAGACATGTTCTCATTAGTTACCCGATGAAGACCCTTTAATTTATTTGGGCTGATACAGCATATGTCGAAATTTTACAGGGGAACGTGTGCAATATGGACAATAGTACTAGCATATGTTTATAGTTTAGACAAGGACTGGATGGCCAATGGAGAGTAAGGAGTTCGCACTACCAGGAAGTGGACAAAAAGGCACAAATACAAGTCTTCTTGTACGGATCTATAGCCTGGCTTTGTGAAATTTAATATCTTGTCTCTTTTTCAGTGCAGTTTCTACCTTGCCAACTGAAGTCACATATTATATATAATCCACCGATCTATAAAATATACAAAGTACGTCATGAGAGTTTTAAACTTTCATGAAATCAGAAACAGTGTGTTAAAACATGGATTATTGTTGGTTCATAGACATGCCACTGACACAGTACAGCACTAGCTGTTTTGGACGTATCTGAAAGAGCTTGGGTTTTATCTTGACAAAATGTCTGGAGTAAATGTTCCATGGTGCAGATTATATATATATATATATATATGAGCCTGACCGAACCGAACAACTAAAACCGAGCTTAGCGGGTTTCAGGATTGAAGCCTCTCGCTCGGGTTCGGCTTTTATAGTCACTAAACGTTCGGGTCCGGTTGTCATTGTCAATGTTGGCAATAAAGCTAAATAAGAAAATAAGAAGGTCACTGATGTACTTTTCGTCCTTGTAGACACTTTAAACAATTCAACAGACGCTTCTTTGCAATTAGGTGCGTCACATTGCTTGCATTAATTGCCTGAATTACATTAACAATAGTAATGGCCCAGTGCAAAAGGGTAACATCTATAAACCCCTGTTTAAATAAAGCTTCAAATGAGCATTCTATAATGTCTAATTTTATTTATGTTATGTTTGAATTGCATATACCGAACCCTAGCGGTTCGGGATCAGTAATGTGTACCGAGTACCGACTACCTGGTTCGGTTTCAAAATGCATGTAAAGTCAGGCTCTAATATATATATAGAACCGGTCTGTTTACCTGACTTTTTCTCGAAATTTTAACTATTGCTCTGACCATCTCGACTTTTCCCTCGACATTACGAATTTCAAGTGTGGAAAAATTCTAATCTGAAACTAGAAATTTCTACTTTTTTCCCCAAACCTTTATTGGTTTTCTCAAAATTTATACTTTTTTCTCGAAAATTCGAATTTAAAGTCTAACCAATTTCTAATTAAGACAAGACATTTGAACGTTTCTCGATAATTCGATTTCAAAACCTACAAATTTCAAAATATTTAATTGGGTGTTTAAGGACAGGTAAGACACCAAAAAATAAATCCCACTTTAGTCAATCCTAGCTCAAATTATATTTGCGTTAGGATAACATATCATATATGTGTGTAATGGTCATACTCCAAAGAATGTATACGTTCCGTATTTGGGTGTCTGTGATGTTAATTGTTGTATTAACAATTGAAAGTTGACCGCATAGCATCCACCCCATAAATGTCGATATAAGTCACTAATTATTTGTTATAAAATCATAATTACACTTGCATCTTAATCCTGACATATTGGCAATAAAAACGATCCTGCGATTTTTTATGTTTGCTTTCGTTTTTCTGTTATCCATCCTCAAAGTTTGACGTTTCAATTTTCCCTTTGATTTTCAGGATGTTCATTTTCTTCATTTCATAGAAAAAGAACAAAGCAAAATTTAGAAAATCGCTGAATCGTTTTTGCAGCTCAGATATCAGAAAATCAAAAGCCGTTAACCGGATTAAATTTCGCCCAGCCGTTTTCTAGGAATAACCATTCTTAGGTGAGGTTCTCGTCCTATTATACTTTTTGAGAAAACAAGCTTCAAAGGCCTTTGATGTTGATCATTTGCCTCTGAAACAATACCATATGCTCCGGTTGAGCTGATATTTGTACAAAACGTAGTAAACATCGTCCCTTAACATTTGGGGAGGCTGTCAATCAATTCTTGGCCAATCACATGAATGAAAGAGCCTTTGAAGTACGGAAAACATTATTCAGCGATCTGTCAAACGTCGACAGCGACAGTCTGGTTTCAAAGTGTGACGTCATGGAGGCGGCCCTTCGGGCCCGTGACCTCAAGGGCGGCAACGAAAGTGATTGTGTTGCCTTGCTTCGGCGGGGCGACCCACGGCAGCTCGTGGTCAGCGGACGGATGGCAGGTTTGGTCTTCTGCCCCCTACCTCTTCATCCCGTTTTTATGGATAGTATTCAATTGTATTTACTCCTATCTGTATACTTTATGTAGTTAGCTCGTTAGACTTGTCTGTACACTTTACTTAGTTAGCTTGTCAACAGTCATAATTTTGTTATTTTCTCAATGAGTTTCATTTCTCTTTTCAACCTGAGTTTTCTTACGCTATTTTGTATGTTTTCTCTGCTGCTCACATTTATGCTTATTTCGATGTGTTTATTTGTACTTTCATTTCCTCATCCATGGGTTTCGATAAAATATTATGTACGTGGGTATTGTTGATTTAAGTGCCAGTTTTTTCCCTGCCTGCCTTTGGTGTGCAGGACCCCTGGGGTAATATATCGTGGCACGGCCTTTGATGGGACATCGTCTGAGGACTCCCGCACCTCTTGAATATTTCAAGTCTCCCTTCATTAGAACTCAAAACAAGCAAGATAACTATACAGTAAACCGCTAAGGTTATGATAATTATGTCAGCATGTTTGCATCTTTTCCCTGTCCACAAACATACTTTCACATTGCCGCCCTGATACCACTCTCCTTTAGCCGATGGCCGTTGCTACCTGCAGCCACGTGACAGGCTGTTAAGTATGATTGACGGGTGGCATTGTTCCGTTTGGCGGCTGAAAGCCAAAATAATGACACATGGACGTCCGATGTCCACAAGCCTGTGTGGTTTGGGGCGTTTTTCTCATATTTTTACTTTAGTTAATAGCTTGAAATTTTGACAACTAACAGAAAGGACATTCATATTGTAAAAACTTTTAAAATCTCAAAAATCGGGCATGCAAAGGTTTTTGGTGTCTGAACTGTCCTTAAAGTCTTAAAACCTCTTTTTAATTTTTGTTTCCACGAAGGTGTTAGCGTTATTCGAAGTTTGGAGATTATTTCCAAATTAAGATATTCAAACCCCAAATTCCCCCCAACATGGTCAATGCATCCCATTTGGGTACCCTCAAGATGTCTATCTTTATGTTTTGGTTTATGGTATTGTCTCGGTACATGGGAAAAACATTCCTGGGGCTGTTTATGTCACCTGTATCACGGATTCGTGCTACTGTGCAAGATCTCAAACTGGTCGTGGGGTTTTCCAGATATACACGTGTGGATTTTCATAAAATGGCTCCAACTTTGGAAAATCCGAAAACGCCCAATATAATACTAAAATTCTAAGGACACACACAATGCGTAACACTTTACACGCACTAAATCGGTGAGAATGAAACGCAAGCCAAAAATTAGTGGTTATCGCAGGAACATAATGTATCAGCTTCATACCTCAGGATTACTCTGACTGTCATGAACCAAGAGCTTCTTGAGCGTGTATCTCTTGGATATGGAAAAATAATACAACGACGATGGATGACAGTGTAGGCCACACACATTTATTGATTATCCACAACACGAATACAACAAGGACGCTCGTGACAGGTTACAGATGGGCACCTTTACCGGAAAAAACTGGCCATGCCGGACATGCCAGAACTGCAACAGACGTTTATACACTTACAAACAGTTCGAGTTTATACTTCAACTCTTTCAATTTACGACAATTACTTTGCATGTAAAATGTAAATCTTACGCTTGTAACTCTACGACAATTATTTCGCGTAAAAAGTACAAATTTTACGCTTGTAAATTTATCTCTGCGTTATACCGCATTAGTTATACAATATGAACTTTACGTCATGCTCCGAAGGATACAATTAACATGCAAATGAGTATAACACTTTGTATTGAATCGATACACTTACTACCCTTTATGTTACATTACTGGTTTCCTATGCATTACAGCGTGAAATACATCAAGCCATAGCTGCGGCTATTTAAGCTTGAAAGACGCTGATCAAGAGCTTTATAAGTAACCTGAATTTATAATATTTCAATTGTTTTAGAGCTAACATGAACTACTTGTACCAAGCGCTCAAGCGGCAGAATGTATACATGTATAATGCTTACACGAAGTTGATGGGCCTACGACTGTGACATCCTAGTTTCGTTTATCCAACGTCACCTGGATTACAGCTCAAAGTAAAGGATTTGATACAGCATGAAAACTTCAGTAAAATGCAATAAAATTGAAAACTTCAAAGTCTTACGCCAAATGGTCAAACTTACAACTTTCCTTATGGCGTTTCATGACCGGGCTTTATGCTTAACTCTGCTCCAATGATATTTGTCGGTACGAAGCAAAGCCCTCGTAGACGCACCAGGAATACTGGAATATATATATATATAGGGAAGTTTCCCCGACTCGCTTGCACGCCCAACCAGCGGTAACCAATAGCGCTTGAGAAGACTACAAAAGCATTGATTCAATTCCCGCACAAAATTTAACTTGTGGTGTCACCACCAGGGATGCACTGAACAACCCCACATCACAAAACAAATGCATACTGATCTGTATAAATTCGAGGCTTTGCTCTTGTAATAATACATTCTAACACCTCCCCCTTCTGGATATGACCCCCCCCCCCCCGATATATTAATATATCCAGAAAAGAGAGAATTTGTAACATTATATATTTAAAGATTGTGAAGATTTATAATGAAAAACAGCACTTCGAACCCTCCCAAGGTTTATTGCTAACTAAGCAAAAAGATATATTCTCAGTTGCTCACAAAAAGGGACCATTTAAGCCATGTATGTATATACTCAGCATGAGTTATAATCTTTTGTCGCCTCTGATAGCCGTTTAGACCTAACAGTGAGCACTCTTCAACCTGCAGAAATTTACTCAGATTTATAAGAAATCTATGACTATCGTAAAATTATTTGAATGGCAAAATAACTTTTCAGCCTTGATAACAACACACAATACCGATTGCATAATATTTTACTGTTCATCATGATAACACTTGAAAACTTTCAAGATTTACTATGATTTATAAGTAGACATTTACTCATCAGTGTCAAGTTCTAAACAAACCAGACGAATTGTTGGTCTGTGCAATTCAGCACTTCTTGTCTTAACTAGCACTGAGCGGACTTTACCACATAAATTTCTTTCACAATAGCCAACGGCCAAAGATAATGTGGAAGTCCTGGCTCATGGACTAACACCAATTCACTGATTTTCATATTTTTCGTTGGAGTGTGCTATTTTGATCTAGTGCATAATTTGGGAAAATAATCTTTAATCCCCCGACACCAAAAATGTTGGCAATATTTTGTACATACTTCCAATACTGCTACAATACTTGTCAGAAGCAAAACCAACATTTGGAGCATATTAGCTGAATGATTAAAGACCAAAAGGCTGTTGGGCGTTAAGGGTGTATGAATTGATGCGTTAGTTTTGCATATATTTTTTGGCACAGTATACAATTTGCGATTGCACGCTTCACGATGCATCGAGCCTTAACAATCCAATACGGTGTACCCGGTACGAATTAGGCTCAAAAGTTCATTCTAGACGATGGTGAACCTTCTCATGAAAAAAAAAGACATATAGCAGTCACAGCCACACAACAGGGCTGCCATAAGGAACAAGCACTGGATGTTCACCTAATCTAATTCCTACGTGCATAATCCCTTTTTCATCCAGGAATTGATTAAGATAAGTAATGGAGCTTGATTTTAATAGGGCCTGACCTGATTTTAAGTCAGTGACTTCTCCATTATAAGATTGTTGTTTAACATGTCTGATTTACATGTCATGTGCACATTGGCGCTCATCAGCAGTCAAAACTCCTGGTCCACTGCTCCGTTTTGTCTTCAACAGAAGAAAAATTAATCTTCGGATCCAAGCAACACAATTGATTAACTTGGACCAAGATGAAGAGTGGTTCTCCTTTCTGTTCAGCCAAGAATTTACATAAATTTCATGTGTGCAAGTTTTGAACTGTCAAACCTCAGGGTCATATGGCTGAATTTCAACACAAGGCGAAACCTGTCTCGACTCCAACCAGTAAGGATTATGCTGATATAACCATGACGGACCTTCACACTATACTTCAATGGCATTTTGGTTGAAGATTGTCCCAAGATGAGTTTAAAGATCGGCTGTATTTTCTTTGGATGAAACGTGCCGCCATTGTTTAGGGCTTGTTGGTGAGAGAATGAAATTGACTCTATTTTCAACAAAAGCACGAAATCTACATGTGTCGTTTTTGATGTAACCTAGCACCATATTGAAATCTTTCCAAAAGAAAGCAGGAGTATCAGAACCAAAGTCCAATACATTTTTGACAGTGTTGTATAGCATAACCCCGCATTTTACTGCCTGTAACTCTTACCTAGGTGTTGTGGAATAATGTCCGTTTATTGGCACTAAATGCGTTATACTCATCAGAAGCCTACACAATAGTTGACTTTTCTCGTTAACACATCTGACAAAGATTACGGCCCCGAACTTTTGTTCACTGTCTTTCTAGAGATGTTTCAAACCTACATGTGTAAGTTAGAGCTTTGTGTCAATTTGCAATAGTTTGAAATACATGGAGCTTTGAAAAAAATTAATTGCCCATAATTTTAATAGTTTTCAACATCATGACTTTTCCCAGCCAGGTGCTCAATTTCACCGGTAGGTCAGTCATGAAGCTTAGTTTGGTTTTTGGAACAACAGGGTGTGAGAAAAACTCTGGACAAATCTGGTTGTAAAGAAGAAAAACAAAGAAAAAAGGAAAGAAAGAAAGAAAGAAAAAAAAGAAAGAAAGAAAAAAAGAAAAAAAGGAAGACAGAAAGAAAGAAAGAAAGAAAGAAAGAAAGAAAGAAAGAAAGAAAGAAAGAAAGAAAGAAAGAAAGATAAACAATATGCTTGGCTTGGCACCCAAGCGTAACTGGAAAAGAAGATTGCTTTACAGCAAATCTGCTTGGGTGCCTTAAAAATGAGAAGAGTTTGAAATGCTACACTTCACTATTGTTCAAAATAATTTAAATTCAGTGTTTTAGCGTAATATTTTATAAAGTAAAATGCTACAACTTTGGTTGTTGGTTCATTGGATGTGGCCATGCCACAAACTTATAAAATACAGTTGGAATGAAACTAGTATCTACAATAGTTTTGAAACTAGTCAACATTTAAATTTTGTCTATTTGCCTAGTTTGCATAAATTAAAAACCTATAACTTTGGTTTATGGTTCATTGGATGGGGTTACCACAAACCCATAAATTGAAAGAGGAATGGCACCTTTATCTTAATAGTTTTAAAGTTATTTGAGATTTACATTTTGCATGTTTACTTAATTTGCATAAATTAAAATCCTACAACTTTGGTTCATGGTTCTTTGGGTTCGGCTTTGCTACAAACCCAAAAGTTGAGTGGAAATAGTATGTCTATGTATACAAGTTTTGGTGATAGTTAACTTTGATTTTTTTCCTTTATTATCATAATTTGAAATTTTACTTAACTTATACTGACCATTATATTGGCAGTTGTCACAAAACTATACATGCACATTGAAATTTGAGTGTCTGCAATATTTTCGAAGATATTGAGCTTTTCAAATTTGAAATGCCCCTTAATTTGATTAACTTTTAACATCATGACTATTCCAAATAAGGTGCACAATTTTACAGGTTAGGTCAATTTCCATAGCATGTTTGGTGGTTTCTGGAAAAAGTAGTGCTTAAGAAAATCTCCAGACCAACTTTGTCATGAAAAAGAAAGAAAAGAAAGAAACAAAGAAACAAAGAAGGAAGGGAGGAGAAAGAATGAAAATTTCAGTGTTTACAATACAGTGAAACCTCTCTACTGTGGGCACCCTTGGGATCAGAGAAAAGTGCTCACTCCTGAGAGGGTCAGCCCGTCCGGGCAGTATGGATGAGTATGTGTGCATGTATGTGTACATTATGCATACATGCACATATATATTTACTGTATATACATATTATAATTCAGGGGTACGTGAATATGTGCAATACAAAACTGTCTTTCTCCCTTAGTTACATAAACACATTTTTTATAAGGAGCTGTCAAGAAACTACATATACCTGTACCTGTGAACCAAGACAAGCACCCTACTGTCTCAGTATTGGCTATGAAGAACAGGCTTTATCTCACTGATTACAAGAAAACAAAGACATGGAAGTGTCCACAAATTCTACCCTTGGTCTGGCTGAATCAGCTCCGTATGTAGTCTATTTTTAACAGAGCGTACACTCAGGCTTGTTCTGTCTGAAAGTCTGGAATCTGCGTCCCCTTGGGACTGATAAACTCAGCAGACTGACTATGCCTCAGGCAAAAAGAGGCCAACTAGGGCACCAGTTTCAGTCATGGTGTACTGACAGGTCTGTGCAGCTTTAGTGGAAATCTGCTTGGTACATATGGCAGCATGGAGTCGGTCTGTTCTTGCACGAACAGAAAGAGATTCTTTGCATTTTATTGAGAACCTCATTACACAGTTGTTGGGACTCCCCCCCCCCCTTTTTTTATATTTTTATGCTGCAAGATCCAAACCTTCCAAAGCTTACACCTAGCATGCATGAATGAAAAGCTGCCTGTGGGACAGGATCAAGATAACTAATCATGAATGGAAAATGGTTGCCTGCCACCATAGAGGTCAAGTAATAGGCCACACAGCAGGCAGTTGAAGGCCTGTTTGTGGATTGGAGAGAAAGTTGGTGAATTTAGCATACATTAAAACTAAGTAAGTTTTGTAAGTTTAAACTTTGTGTGCATCTGCAATAGTTTGGAAGGTATGGAGCTTTAAAATTTTGAATTGCCCCTAATTTGCGTAATTTTAAACATCATGACTGCTGTGCACACCGCACCCTGGGAGATGCAAAACAGTCACACAGCCTGCTGTGTAGCGTGTGGTGGTATATGTGTATTCAAGCTGTGATAAAGAGCTGTGAATTCCCCTCTTTTGAAGTTTTCAGCATGCTACATACAGTAATAATTATTAATGTGTAATTGGCATGCACCACACATATGCTTTTCCATGCGAATCTTTACCTGTATGTATACCAAGCTTTGTTATGAATCACTTTATAGAATAAAACCAAAACCCTGCTGCATGTAGGCCTATGATTTCAAATTCAACCAAACTTGAATTTTGAAATCACAGTACTGTCTTAGGATGAACCATACACTGCCGGTATTGCCTATTGGCAACTGCGCAAGATAGCCTGCCATAAACTTAAACCAGTTTATATATAGGAACTTTCGCACAATGACTTTTTAAAAAAAAACACCCCTTACTAGTCTAAACTTCCAAAGCGCCAGCTCTGGTGATCTTCCATGGCAGCTATGGCATGGTCAGTGCCAGGCACAGACTCAGTCCCAGTTGCACTGGTAAACATCATCTTTGTCATAGCCTGTGGCTTTCTCTGTCCTTCTCCCTTCCTGGCCCTGCATATTCCTGCTTGCCCTCAGTAAGGTCCTCTTTTGAATAGAAACAGCTGAAAATGAGATCCAGCTTATTCTCTGTGTCACTACCACTCGTGCTTTCTCTATCGCTATCTGCCACATTTTCACATAAACTTCTTTCAATGACTTCTTGACCCTGGGCCCATGTGATTTCCAAAAAGGCACAAACGTGTGAGCTTCATGCCCATCATGGGCAACACAGTTCTTTTGCAAAAAAGGTTGATTTACTGTCCAAAAATGGAAAATGTTCTTTACAAAAGTGCTCTAACACTCCAAGTCCTTCACTTTGAACAAAAAATTAATCTTTTGGTGTGTGGGACCTTAAAGCACATTCTCGCCAAATCATTGTGTTCAATTGCTACTTTACATAGAACTTACGTTTGCAGATTCAAAATTCTACACTGTCAGCTACTCACTGCACCCATAAACGAGGATGGCATGCTCTCTGAAAACCAGCAGGAACCATATCCTTAAAAGTGGGTGGGAATGACAAAAGTGATTTATGAATTATTTTTAATTTTTCATCATGTCTTAGTGAGTGCTGGTGTATTCAGAAATAATAACCATTAAGGTGGAGGAACTATTTCAAAAATGGACTCGGAAATATGGACAATTAAAAAAGACATTTGCAGAATACTACGGCATGAGCCTTTTCCCCAAAAGGACATTAAAGTACAAGGCATTTTGGACGATTCTAAACAATGTGTGTTAGCCTCTAGTCAATCAACAAGTAGTGGTTACACTTGGTCTCATATGGAAAGGTGGAGGGACGGACCCGCCATTTAAACATTATCTTCCCCTCCCCCTGAAAATTGGTGCAAATTTCAATTTGATTTCATAATGTTCATGTTTATTCAATGTGGTAAAACATCAAATATATGAAGATTTTTGAAGTTTTGTATTCAATTTGTTTTGTGGCTTTACAATAATAGTATTGCATTTTTTAAAAACGTATACAGAACCTGAGTAAAAAAAAAAGGTAAAACAGTTAGGTTACAAGGTTTGCCAATTTGGGCTGATTTGGACATGTTAAGTATGAACTGATTTTCAATACTGTGGCTAACGTTATAAATGTGACAAATTGACATAAAGCATCACATTGGGTTACACTAACTAGTTTTATTGCATTAAACAACCATCATTGAAAGTAACAGATGACAAGAAAGTGGAATGCATTGTAAGAATATAAAACTCAGTCTCCGGTTGTTTGTAATAAACCTATTGACGTACAAGACCAAACATATCAAACTGGAAAAGTATATGTGTGATGCAACATGCACTTTTTTTATAGCAATTGTTAGAAACGCTCCTCTCTGAAGCCAAGAGTTTAGTTGCAATCTCAAGCTATACAGTAAAATCTTCTGGAAAAATCTCAAATGCTGCCCAAAATAATTAAATTTGCTTTAAAAACCTAAGTTGGTAATGACCGTTGTGTAAAGTAAGCCACATATTATTAGGGGCTTGATGTCACTGCTTGATTTTACGTAATATATTGCTGTTTTTGTAACAACCCAAGCTAGAATACACAATTGTAAGTGATCTTCGATATATTTGCATTTACTAAAATGGGTTTGTTGACAGCCTGACATTGTATTTTTTATTATTGAAGGTTAAATTGAGTGAATTTGGAATTGAAATGAGACAAACCATACAATTTTTGCGTCAATTAAATAGATATATCCTTAATTATTTCTGAAACTACTATGGAATTTTTACCAGTATAATCGTACTGAATGGTTATTGAGCTTTGATGTTACTACAAAATCAAATTATGCACGTTGGAAGGATGTTTTTTTCATTCTTATGCTATAACATAATCCACATACAATCAACAATTTTCATGAAACACTTTCCGTCTTCAGTTTGACTTTTTAACTTATCATAGTAAAAACATCATTAGATGTGCTCTCGAACACATTTTGTATATATACATATATATATATATATATATATATATGTATGTATGTATATATATATATATATATATATATATATATATATATATATATATATATATATATATATATATATATTGTATTTGTGTCTCTTTGCCCAGAACCACTTCCTAGTAGTCAATATCCTATTCCGCAGTTCAAACTCTTTACTCTCCATAAGCTAACCTGTCCCTGTCTAACCTGTATATATATATATGGAATTTCTATTGTGTATATTGCACATGTTCCTCTGTAAAATTTTGACATAGGCTGTATCAGCCCAAATAAATTAAAGGGTCTTCAGCGGGTAACTACTCAACATGTTTCGGAGCCTTTTACCCGTACATGTCTCTCTGAGTAGCGCTTCCTTGCCTAAGCTAAATACTCAGCAAAGACAACCCACATAATAATGAATAAATATGAACGTGGCAATTGATGAATTAGCTAAATATGTGAAGTTTTGCTTGTAAATGCAGAGCTTCATATCAAAGAAGAATACCTGTCAAACAAACCATAATTACCAAATTTGTGTGGTACAGGTTCAGATAAGAACAATATGACTTACCCCTGAACCAATATGTACCCTTACACGCTTCCATTCCAGATTATTTTTTGTACCAGTGAAAATAAAAGTAACAATTTTCATTGAACACAGTGCAGTAGGAACAGTTTTCTTTGTAGCATACCAAAAGTATATATCATCGTGATACCTGGAATGCCAAGTTTCATTATGTGCAATAAATTGTTAATAGTCACGTGACTGATTGCCATGGCAACCACTTTAATTGCAAGTAGATGGCAAAAAATTATTTAATATCTGCTAAATAAGAGAACAGAGCATCTCCTCATTTTATGTGAAGCACCCTTTTCTCCACATATGTATGGTATTTGGATAACTAGAGAAATAACCTTTCAGTAAACTTTGAAAATAAAACATAGATCACATGACCGCTGTTTCCATAGCAACCGCTAAAGTATTGCTTGTACTTGGCTAAAAACTGGAAAAGCTGCATTTTTATACAAGTCTGCAGAACCGGTAACAGGCAGTTACTTTGCATAACAAAATTAGTCACCATAACTATTTATAGATTATGTTCCAGGTTCAATACTAAGTAAGAAAATGACTGAAATAGAACAACACTGCACTATTTTAATGGGAAATTTGTGGTTTCCCCCCATTTTAATATGTTGCCATGGAAACAAAGCTTGATTGGATCCACAATCATATGTTCCAGGCCTTATACTGATATGTAGTTTGCAAATGTGGATGACACCATGCATGTATACAGTGAACATGCAATTACAGTCATCAATTCCAGTGCAAAAGGCAAAGTAGGCCCTCCCTATTGGCTGCCTATCACAGTCTTTGAGACTGACAACAATATTTAACATGTATCTGCAACCGTGCTCCTCCTCCTCCCCCCCCCCCCCCTGTGTAAATTGAGTGCATGCAGAGAAACAGTTTAGGTTTGAATACAAGGTTCCATAACTGAGCCAAGGCAAAAGGTCTTGTTCATAAAGTTTATTGATAAACACAGGTTTGACAGGGAAACATATTTGGGGATACTTGGGAAGAGCAGGCATTGTATAACTCAGTGATTAAGTGAGTGATCGGCTGCAACAAGCTGAATGACTGTGACTGGCTATGGGAGCCACAGCAGAACCACATGGTCCGTTGATACACTTGAATTCTGTGGGCTCCAGCCTCATTATAAATAAAATACATACATCCTCACACCCAACATCGACTTCACTGTCCCCCTCCTCTACATAATCCCTCCCTGCCCACTCCTGACTAAGGTCAATAGCCTCGGCACTTTTATATAATTGACGGACACCTGCAGCTGAATTGTTGCTTGATGGTGCCCTCTTCGTGATGTCACGCACCTCAAGGGAATCACCGGGGAATGCCCTAAAAGACAAGCAGAGACGCTAGAGGGAGTGGTATACATAAATAGATCGATGTGCTTCTTGGCGGAAACACAACATCTGTCTGTGTGCAGTTTGGTAATGATTTATAAGTTGTTTACACAAGTAAGGCTAAGCTAGTGTGAGCCCAGCATAAAATCACGTGATTACCGGTCGTTAACGACCGGTCTGACCGTTTAAGGGTTAAAATACTCTAGTTATTCAATAGGAATACTCGCTTACAACTGGAACTCTAGGTATCAGTAAAATAAATTCGGTTCAGTGAAAGGGGTACCCACTTCTAGTTATTCGCATAACTCTCTTCAAAGTAACATGACCATTGTTTAATATGAAATGCGTAACATATGCTAGATATCCTTTGTCTTTTAATGATACATATTGTCGCAATTCTGATAAAACGTTCACAAAAACACGTCTTCGGTGTTTCAAAATATGCCCCATCCTCCACTTGTAAGCAATACAGTCTTTCGGTCCTTTCAGTTGCACAAGGTTCCTTAATTTTCTGATCACATGTCCCCTTTCTATCCAAATGATGTCAGGGTAGCCCTTTTAATCTTGGAAGCTAAACTTGTTGTCATGAATGATATTTCAAATTTGTCATCCTCGGCATCATATTGCATTTTGCCAACAAAGCATCATTTTGATATTTTGCGATGAAAAAGTACTTTATCCAAATTGAGATCATAGTCTGCTGCTGCAATCTCTTTGCAAGTTCTCTAGAACTTATGGAGTATGTGTCGACAGATCCGAATTGTTGGTTTCTGCTACTGTTGACTGTACGTTTTTGTCAACTGGGCAACTGTATCTCCGTTTTCTTTCCAACTTTCTTTTGTTAGGGCCTTTCGATTTTTTGTGTCATTCCTTTTTCTTAACCTTTTGACATCAGTCTTTTCAATCCATCACAAAAATTCTTCTTGGAAATGGAATTCTCACAGTGACATGAAGTTTCCTTAACCATTAGGTTCCAGCCACAAGGTACTGCTGAGTGTAGTTCATGATTCTTTGTTCTGTTAATGGTGTTGCATCCATCTTGTCAATATGTTCTTTAGCTTTTTTATACTCTGCTTCTGTTAATTTCTCGTAGGGTATCCCCCTCCCCCGAATATTCCCCATTGCTTGACATCTGATGCACTTTTTGTTTGTTTTCCCTGCTTTACCGCCATATCAGCACCTCTCTTTGCACAGCCCTCTACACCATCACACGACCCTTTTTTTGTGCCCGCATTCAAAATAATCCCAGGTACAGGGGATACCAAAGATTGCTTCATGTTGCATCACAGTGCTTAAAATTAAAATATTTCTCTAATGACTGATGGGGGAGTCAGTGAAGTAAAAGATTTCTTTGATGCAAGGCAGAACCAGTTCAGCAGATACGTTTACCTTTTTTCAATACAGCAAACAAAAATCGTGAGTCATGTGCATTAGTGTCCAACACAGCAACCGGCGACTTTGTGTTGAGTTTATCACCTTTATCCTAGAAGTGTATAGCTGGTGGATGCAAGGTTATCTGTTCCTTTACAAAATATGCTGTTTTGACTTCTTTTTGTCCCATGGAACTGTTTTCCGCGAAATCCATCTGACATGTCACATGGTTTATGGGAAGTGCTTCTTTCAACCGTTTAACTTCTCTGTACTGAGCAGTAACCCTGTGTACATGCTGTTCGAATGCTGCCATGGCTTTCTCAAACTCTGCTACAAAATCTTTGCCGGACTGACTTTAATGTAACAGATTGATATGTAAAACCAACTTATCTTCTTTTCCGTGTGGAACTTCAACATATTCCCATTCTTCAAAATTTACGAAGGCTGGCAAGAAAAAGTGGCATGTCCATAAAATTATTTCCACATTGTTCGTTGTACCTTTGCGATCATAAAGTTTGTCGCGATTCGTAGGGACAGGCATGTGTTTTGACTGCACGAAATAGCAAGTGCACGGTTTGGTGGGTTCTACAGAGGCATGTTTCCCTGCTGCCCCAGTGCACTGGTATAATATGTGCAGCCCTTTTTCTCTTGAACAGAGAGAGAGAGAGACTTTTACCTGAAGGTTTTCAGCGCAAACTCTTTGCGCAATTTGTGCAGAAAGTCTGTGAGGACAGCTTTTGTTTCTTTTGTTTCCCACATTTTTCACGTCTTTTTCCCTCGAAGACAAGTAAAATTGTCGTCCCTACGAAAAAAAAGTTGACACTTCTTTTACTTTTTCCTGAAGTAATAAGTGTACACACTTTGTGACTTTTACAGTAATTGTATTTGTGTCTTTTTGTTCAAAACCACTCCCTAGTAGTCATTACCCTATTCCACAGTCCGAACTCTTTATTCTCCATAAGCTAACCTGTCCCTGTCTAACTTATATACATTGAAGTACTATGTCCATGTTGCACACGTTCCTCTGTAAAATTTTGACATAGGCTGTATTAGCTCAAATAAATTAAAGGGTCCTCAGCGGGTAACTACTCAACATGTTTCGGAGCCTTTTACCCGTACATGTCTCTCTGAGTAGCGGCTCCTTGTCTAAGCTAAATATTCAGCAAAGACAACCCACATAATAATGAATAAATATGAACGTGGCAGTTGATGAATTATTATTAGCTAAATATGTGAAGTTTTGCTTATAAATGCAGAGGTTCATATCAAAGAAGAATACCTGTCAGACAAACCATAATTTCCAAATTTGCACAGTACGTGTTCAGATAAGAACAATTTGACTTACCCCTGAACCAATATGTACCCTTTCCAGCTGGACAGCTTATCCTAGTTAAACCATCCACCAATGTTTAACTGGAGAGGAAACAAGCTGGGGCATATTATTCAGTCCCAGTGATTGTAAAATAAACAGTTGCAGCTAGACCACCTGTATAAACCAAGGGAAATCCTAACAAGGACGGCAACAATGTACATCCTGTACCAGAGATGTCAAACAAATTCCATGATGACACCTACTCCTCAAACAATTAAGCTCTATTAAACTGGCAACCCTGAGTCAATGTGTCAACTTAATGTGTTAGGTTTGAGACATTTGAAAAAATAGTGTTAATTTTGAGTAATTTTTTAATAGTGAGTAAATGTGCATTTAGGCATATCAGAAAAGAATGAAAGTCATTGGCATTTATGCCACAAACATGCTATCAAAACAATTTTTCTTAACAGGATTTTAAGTACAATTAGGCAAACATGTAACTGTCGTAGGCCGCTTTTTGCTACCTGCAGCCCCTGGGGTTTACCTAACAGAAAACATGTAAGCCTAAAATGTCTGACAGTGAGTATTAAAACAGAAAGATGCCAAAAGATAAAGTTAAGTAGCAAAACAGACAAGTCTAAACACTGTGAATTATTGTTGCCAAACTTTCTAATAATCTTTGGATATTAACAGTAGTATTATAGGGCAAATCAGAAAAGAATGAAAGTCATTTGTATTTATGTCAAGAGAATGTAATGAAAATAATAACCAGATATCAGTATAATTAGGCAAGCTTGTAACTGTCGTAGGCCGCTTCTTGCTACCTGTAGTCTCTGGGGGTTTACCTAACAGAAAACAAGCTAACTTAAAATGTCTGAAAGGTGAAAATTTAAACATAATGATGTCAAAAAATAAAATTAAGTAGCAAAACAGGCTTGCGATTGACTCATTTTGTTATTGCGACAAGTGATGTCCCGGTTATTTTAAGACAGGTGATTGTCATGGGAGTGGATGCTTTCGACGAAATGATGGGGTTCAGTATTTGGGAGCTGCTGGTTTAGCATTTTGATCGCAAGCAGTCATTTGGGGACCTGTCATCTCTTCAGATGATCTATTATCTGAGAGTCACTGCAGCTGAGGAGAGAATCACTGACTCCCGCCTCTCAATATTATCACCACAATGAACAGTTTGCTTGGTTACAGTAGTCAGGCAGTTATCACAGTGTATATGTTATTTAATTTGTACCTAGATAACATTTCGAGAAAATTGTGGGATGTAAAGTTGCCTAAGATCACGTTTAAACTGAGTCTACAAAATACTCAATTTCGACAAATTCATCACATAGGCGGCATTGCACGGAAAACGACAATATTAGCGTACACACCTGTTGCATATGCAAGTATATATACATACATATATATATGCATGTATGTATATAATGTATGCATACATATGTATAATGCATACATGCATTTATATATATATATATATATATATATATATATATATATATATATATATATATATATACAAGAATGCATATGCAAGTTTGTATACATACATTTACATATGCTTGTATACACACATGCATTTTGCATGTATGTGTATATGTATGCATACACACATATGTATAATACACAAATCCATTCATAAATAATATGTAGGATAAATTAAGCACGAATACATGCTTGCATAAATAAATCAAAACATGCATATATAAAATTGCAAAGCTACCTAGTGGCCAAAATAAAAACTAGGTATCCCGGATGACTTCCTGTGCAATATCTAAGCAATTTGCCAAGTTAAAGAAGAAATTTATGTATTGTTAGCGAAAACAGTAAATATGTAAACTATGTTAACAAATGAATAAATACAGTAGAATCTCCTATTAAGACCATCTTCATAGAGAGACCGTTTCCGTAGTAACACCACCAATTTACAGTCTCATTTTGTTTATCCCCATTTAAATTATATCCCCAATTAAGACCACTCCCCTATGAAGACCACATTTTCCCAGCACCTTTGCGGGTGTTAAATGGAGATTTCACTGTAAATAAATGACAAAATGCATCATTTCATCACAAACACGCTATAGGCGCACCGATCCAGGGTAGAATCAAAGCATCCCATGCTGCGCATTTTGAAAAACTCTTTAGTCTAATGGAGAGCTGGAGAGACGTAAGGCGAAGGCAAACGTCAGAAGAGCGAAAACTGTGCCTGTCCCTTCTCTTTCTGTACCATTTTTGCAAAGGAAAGGCGCTATTGCATAACATTTGTGACAAATTGTAATGAGCACAGGGAAATAAAAGTTGGTTTGATTAGTGTCTCTACTCGTAGGCTGGTTCGTTTGGCCTGTCCACAAATCAATAGTGTAGTACTTGATCTTGTCATCCCAGGTAATATGTGGACATTCATATCAAATAGCTTGATTGGTATTAGACTTGTGAGTCAGAGATGAATAAAAATGGGTTAACTCTTTCATTGTCAAGTTTTGGACAGTCGACAGGTTTGCTCTATTCACTAAGGGCGCATTGCGCCCAAAAGGCGCCGAGGGAAGCTAGCTGTGATAACTGTATCACGCATAAATAAACTGGCAGATTAAAGTAAAGATAGGAAGTCATGTTTTTAAAGGAGTTTAACGACCATTTGGTAACTCGAGAATGAACACCTGGAACCTACCAAAATATTACAATAAAGATCACCCAACAACCATGGGCCATGTTGTTTCCCTGCACAACCATGGCTATGCAACTATGCTGTTTCCCCGGCCGAGTCTTACCCTCCAGACAAGGTAAAGTGAACTGCTGTGCTTCAGTTGATTTTACTGAAAAATGACGGCACTAGATGGTCACTTGTCCGACAAAATCTTTCAGCCAGGGTCGCTCATTTTTAACTAAGGCAGGGCGGCTTTAAACTTCTTAATTAAGTTTCATAAAACTTATTTAGAATCGGAAGTTTTCAGTAGGGTCAGTCGGCTTAGCAGAACCACACATTTATTTTTGTTAGGTCTTAGGTAACTTGAAGGGTTGTCAAAACATGTTTAAAATGAATGCTCTTTCCCGCAGTAGGGTCGGTCGGGTTAGCAGAACCACACATTTATTTATTTTTTTATTATTATCGTTATTATTATTATTGTTTTATTATTTTACCTTTTTTTTTGGTCTTAGGTAGCTTGGAGATTTGTAGAAAAATGTTTTAAATGAAAGTTCTTGCGCCTTTTACACTTACCTGTTTTGACAACAGCTTAATTTGTCACCTGGGTACAGCCGGAGGCACTTGCTTTATATAGACACGGCTGGGACGCAGATAGACAGATAGATAGATAGACAGAGAGATAGATAGATAGATAGATAGATGGATGGATGGATGGATGGACGGACGGACGCACAAACGGAAGGACAGACAGACAGACAGACAGACAGACAGACAGACAGACAGACAGACAGACAGACAGACAGACAGACAGATAGATAGATAGATAGATAGATAGATAGATAGATAGATAGATAGATAGATAGATAGATAGTCAGGTAGATAGATAGTCAGATAGATAGATAGATAGCCAGACAAGCAGAAAGAAATACAGAAATACCCCTCCCCCCAAAAAATAAGAACATGAAGGAGTCAAACCCACAAAACTAAAATGAAGAAAGTTGTTAGTATGCATAGCTGTAACAGTTCGACCATTCCACTCAGGTGTCGTGATATCGTTTTAACTGTAATATTCGGCAAACTTCCTTTCTTTATTGTCCATATTTTCGGGCCAATTTTGTAAATAGTTCTTTCCAAATAATGTGTTATTATTTCTGAATACACTAGGTGTCACTAGGGGATGATAACAAATTAAAAAATATGCATAAATCAATTTTGTCACTCGGAACCCAAAAAATAAACATAAGAAAATGACCAAAATTACTAATATTAAATACTACATGGGTCTTTCTTGTTTCCTAATCATATCAGAAGACAATAGCACCTGTCAATCATGCAAGGTGTGCGCCATGTGGCAGCCGTTTGCAAACGGATGCCGATGCCCCAAGCTTTGACAGATCACTAATGCGGAGAATCATGCATTGTGTTGGTAGCGCTTGGTCTGGCCATTATCTGATAATGTGAGAGTGTTAGCCAATATCAAGAGCCAATATGGATTTTGAATTGTTCACCAATGGCTCGAGTCCCTGGTGCATGTCCCTATTTTCCCATCCTGCGGTCCCACCCAGAGGTGCGATACATTTTCTCCTCCACAAAGTTAACTGAATAGTATTCAGTTAGGAAGAAAGGAAGCCCCAAGAAAATGGAGGGAGCTGAAGATAGCATATATCCCGAAGAAAGGATCAGTGGATAGCCTAGATCAGTGCAGAGGGATAGCATTAGCCTCAAATATAGGAAAGATTTTTGCACGTGTAATGTACATGAGACTTGGGAGAGTTGTGGAGAGGGAGGGCTTCTTAGGAGAGATTCGGAAAGGTTTCAGACCAGGCAGGAGGGTTGTCGATCATGTGTTTACATTATCACAAGTGCTAGAGATAGCAAGGAAAAGGAAAAGAAAGGTGTACATGGCCCTCCTTGACGTACGGAAAGCTTACGACAGGGTTTGGAGGTGGCTTTCTGGAAATTGTAAAGGCTCTGTATGCAGATATAAATTGTAGTCTCAGTATAGGAGATGTGGAAACTCACGGGGCGAAGTTAGACATCGGGGTAAAACAGGGTTGTGTGTTATCACCGATTTTGTTTGCTATATACAAGAGAGAACTGGGAACTGAGCTGATAGAGAGCAATGAAGGAGTAACAAGAGAAGGAGAAAAGATACCAGGGTTGTTCTTCGCTGATGACATTTTGTTAATGACAGATACAGGTAGAGAGTTACAGGAACTTTTGAGGATAGCAAGGGACTATGGAGAAAGGTGGAGATTAGAGTTTAGTGAGAAGAAAAGTCAGGTCATGGTCCTGGGGCAGAAAAGCAGACAGGTGGAGAAATGGATGGTAGGAAAGTTTAGGATACCAGAGGGTCAAGAGAAAGTCATCAGAATTTGAGAAGGTGAGGAGTACGAATATTTTAGGGGTGAACATTAAGGTCACAGGACAGGGAATGTTTAAGTCGCACGTTGAGAAAATCAGACAGAAGGTGAATAAAGCAAAAGGTATGATAAAGTTCATAGCAAGGAACAGCTTCAATAGATCATTCACAGGAAGGGTGCTGTGGGAACGTGGAGCCATACCTGGGATGTTCTATGGGGTAGATGTAATAGCCATTAGTGAGAAGGATATTGAATGGATGGAAAATGCACAGAGGGAGATGGGGAAATGGGTGCTTGGGGCACCACCCTGTGCAGCAACAGAGGCAGTGTTGGGGGAGTTGGGATGGTTACCAATAAGAGATAGAATAGCTAATGCTAGGCTAGGCTACTGGGGACATTTGCAACAGGTAAATGAAGAAAGATGGTGCAGGAAGGCGTACATTGAGGCTGTTAGTGAAAAGACAAAATGGGTTCAAGAAATAGACAAGTTAGCTGAGAAATATGAGCTAAAAGGGCCAGATGAGATTGAAGTGGCGTGGAAATCGTATAATAGGAAAGGTGATCCAAGAGAAACATGTGGAGCAGTGGAAAAGAGGGGTTGAGGAAAAAAGCACACTGAAAGCATATAGAGCTGCAGACAAGCCAGTGAAGACTAAGGCTGGTATTAAGTGACCCTTGGGTAAGTTAGCCTTAAATCCCAGTAAGTGACACTTACCTGTAAGTTACACTGAATTGTGAGTGGACTGCACCAAATGCACTTACTGAAAATAAGAATCACTCAAGTAAGTGAATCTTATCGTAAACATAGCTTTGTCTGAATGTTTCCCACCACCTGAAACTTGGTCGTTACATAGCCCTGTATCTTGTACTGTAAATGAAACCACTCCGCAATTGGAATCCAAACTGGTAAAATGGCTGCGAAGATGAAATCACCAAACTTTACTGTGACATGAAAGGAAATATTGCTGTACATCGTTGATTAGGTCAAACATATTGTGGAGGATAAAAGGTCTGACGCCCAGGCAAACACAAAGAAGACCAAAGCATGGTTGGAGGTTGAAAAAAAAATCTGTTCTCAACCCAATACATATCAAAGGAACGCCAAACAGTTGAAAAAAAATTGGGAGGACCTGAAAACAAAAGCGAAAAAAGATGTGGCCAAAGAAAAACGCAAGAGGGTAAAGGTCACAGGAGGAGGGCAACTCGAGTCTTCAGATAAAACTGATAATGTGACACAGCGGGTAGCAGCCATGGTCCCAGACCAAATCACCTGTGCCTGCATTCTCCTCATCATTAGAGTCATCTACTTCATTCCTTTTTCTAAGAAAATTGTGTAAAACTGCAGTGGCTACAATAACGACCAAAGAGCGCTCCATCTTGATTTGTAGTTCATTTTTAAGACAGGGGAGCTTTTTTTCCATGCACCAAAGGTTCGTTCGATGACAATGCGTGTCTTTGATTGTGCATAGTTGTAGCGCCGCTCTGCTGCTGTATTAGGACACTGAAGGGGTATCATCAAGTAGGGACGGCAGGGATATCCTGCATCTCCAAGGAGGCATCCTTGAATTCGACCATTCTCAAAACGCTCACATATAAAGCTGTTGTCAAAAATTCGACTGTCATGTACTGAACCTGGCCAGTGACAAACTATATTGGTAAGCAATATATCAGCATAACATATCGCCTGAATGTTGATGGAAAAATTTTCCTTTCTGTTCCTGAACAACTCTGCATGAACCCCAGGTGGTGCTTTAATTAGGATATGGGTGCAATCGATTGCACCTATCCCCCCCCCCCAGGGAATCTTCCTTTTTTGTCGAATTTTTTATGTACATAGTTCCTATCTTCCATTGACGGAAACTGAATATAGTTAGGTCGCAGACCTGCCAATATGCGGGTGACCCTGTAAACAATTCTTCCAACGGTAGACTGATGGACTCCACCAAGGTCTCCTACCACATTTTGGTGTGTTCCTGTGGCATAAAACCTCAGTGCTATGGTTAGTTGCAATGGTGGAGGTATGTCTTCATTCCGATCATGCCCATACTCTAGATCAGCAGCCACTTGCTGAAGAAGTTCATATGCTGATTATTTGGTCATCCTATACCGTTTACGGAATTATCCATCTCTGAGGTATTCAAATGGATTTGTCCTGTCTCTCAATAAACGGTTTTCCCTGTACAATTCATAAAAATTTTGAAGTTGCCACAGACGTTCAAGGTAGTCCTCAGTGTCCTCCATATTGCTAACTCATCAAATGAGAGGTCACTTGAAAATTACAGGCTATCTTAGAAATGTAAGTGCTGCTTAAGTCTACCCTTGACCAGACTTACACTTACCCTACTTTTAAGTGTCTCTTAAAATTAAGTGTGTTTGGTGCAGTACACTTACTGAGTAAGTATCACTTACCGTGGAGGTAAGTGTCACTTAATATTTAAGTGGAGTTGGTGCATACCAGCTTTTAATGTTGGGATGGTAGCAAGGGTTCAAGACTGTTGTTTCAGGGCAGAGCAGGAGTGATCAATCTGGAGAAAAGGAAACAGAAGTGGATGAATGGGAGTGATGGGAAGTGCAAGGTGTGTAAGGAGGATGTGGGTGAGACCATTGATCATATGATGACATGGTGTACAGGTTATAGAACGCTTAGAGAACAGCTGTTTATACAATGGAGAACAAGAGATGGGCAGCATAAAAGCTTAGAGCAAGTAAGAGACATGGCAGAGAATGATAGGTTACCATGGATACTAGGATTGAAGGGCGATTTTCCAGGAAGTAGAGTTGGTTTAGAGTCAGTGAAAGACTTCTTGGTGCAGTGCTGGGAGAGTAGGAATAATATCTTAGGATTAGTCACGGGAGAGAATAGAAATCAAACTTAGCAAGGGAAGGGAGAAGGTAGCCCTTATTAGGGCTCCCATGACCCTGCCAGGTGGCATCATCAGCAGGGGCTGGGGCATGCGGAGCGCAAAGTTGCGACAGTGGGATAAGGCCTCCTTTTCTTTTCTTTTTTTCGTTTTTTTTTGTTTTTACTAAAGGCCATCTGACTAGCTATTAAGCTAGCCAGGACCGCGGCAGATAAGCGGAGTGCCACAGAATATTATTAATATTATGCCAACCACATGGTTGTTATTAAGTAGGTCCTATTGTTTTCTTTTTTCTCCTTTTTATTTTTGTTTTGTTTATCTTCTTTTCATTTTTTTTGTCTTTTTTTTGTTTTTTTGTTTTTTTTGTTTTTTGTTTTTTTTTTAACTGGTCAACATCCACAGAGTCGGTTTCAACCATAACAGCTATTGAGTCCTAGTCAGTTCTAATCCCATTATCATTGTGATAAGGCTGAGTGGAAAGTGGTCTTCAATGAATGCATGGGTAGTCACTGGACACACAGGCAAGACATAGCTGACCGTCTCCCTCCTGCCGACACCAGGGACTTGTTAAACTTGCGCAAGCCCACTCTTGACTACCATCAATTCGGTGGTAGTGACGTCACAACATCCGGGTTTCTCGGGATCTTAGAAGTCAAATCAGTGCCAAAACTTATTTATTTTTGCATTAATGCAAAATGATCCACGTCATGATTTAGGTTTCGTTGAATAAGACCTCTACACTTCTATGTGGCTCTTTTGTCAATTTAAACAAAACCTCTTGCCATACACCCTAACAAAGGAAATATATCGACCTCAATCTCGATTTGATTAAAGCGGTCACACCTATGTGAATACAATTGCATGGGTACCGGTCCGCGCATTTTTCTTGGTTAGCGGTTACGAAGGATGGTTCCTCTTATATTTTCTAAAGATCCGTAGCGTGTTATAATTGCCATTAAATTAAAGTGGTAGAGCTTGTTGCTGCAGTAAATAGTCCATAAACACACTTTATCGCAGTTACTGACAAACTGTCAACATGATAAACACAAGCGGCAGCGGTATTTTCACCCAAGGCATGTTTACCTGCGGCTGGCGTATTTTACTCTCTTTCTGTGAAAAAATTGGACCCTCTGTTCTACTGTACGCAAAGGCTGGTAGACTGGTAGTATGTTATCATTCTGACCAATTTACAGCAGAAGGAACATATTCATTTTAACGCAAAATTGAAATTGTCATCGGCAAGAACTGACGTTTTTCCATAAAAAAATGTGCGTGCTTGCATGTAAATAAACAACAGTCAACACAAGGAATTTGAGACGGCCTTGAATCGGTCACGTGCTTGACTGCTCATGAATAATCCATAGCAGTGACAAGCCGGCAAGCTTTGCAAGTCTCACTGGACGCCCTCCACCTGACCCGGTGCACTGCAATAAATCCTTCATTGCACAGCAGCTCAATTAACAGCTTCTGAAGACGGGTGCGTTATGACCACTCGCTTGTCTGTGTGATAAGAAACACAGTGCAGACCGCCCGGCGCTAATCATCTGGAGTCAATATTATCTGGTTATATACACGTTCCACGCCAATTAGCTAGGTAACTTGAAGGGCCTACCTGTATTGTAACAGAATGAGGCTACCACGTGTGTTTACTTAAAATTTTATTTTGCAATAAATTTGATTTTAAATAAAATACGGAAGACAGTCCAGTGAGACTTGGGCAAGTCTAATCAACGGCCAACAAAACCATCTTTGTTTGTTTGTTTGTTTTGTCACATTTATGAAGACATCGAAACAATGTAGTCATTTATGGTTTAATTGGTGGTTCATCCGAATGTACTAGCTGCGAAGTGGTTCGAAGAAAACGCATCAAGTAAAGTGTGTCTTTGTATTTATAAATAAAACATTACTCACAGGGGTCCTTACGTTCAAGTTCCTATTGATAGATGGGGTCTAACTATCCATACAGTTTGGGTTCATATGTCCTAGAAATAATATCCAGTGATTTTACACATCAATTATAATTTTGGTCGTTCTTATCTACTATAAACCAGTCGAAAGTAAATAGAAAAGCTAGCCATCATGTGCCGTTATTTGCTCAGGTTTTTTGCAGTAAAGTCACTCAAACACAGCATTTTATTTCAACTTGGGTCGGGAAAATAACATAGCCGCATGGCCAGGGTTGTTTTTTCCCTGCCCTTTGAAAATACTTTATTGAAAAACTTGGATTCGGGTATGGTAACTTTTGAAAACAAGATCGGAAAGTTTAATTTTACAGAACTATATTTTCCGTTTTATCTTACCGATCCCGTTATTCCGTCTGCTATCAACGGAATTTGGACATCTCTAGTCAGCCTTACGTCGCAAAGTCCCACAACTCACAGAATCCCGCAAGGTTTTCCATTTTGTTGATTGTAGAATCCAGTTGATTATCTGTTACTGTAGCAGTTTCTACCCCTACTTCATGCACACGTGGACTGCCGGCCATATTGCTACGGATTAAGTCCTGGGCAGAGCGAGGCCTTCATCCCCGCATGACGCCAGAGGCCAAAACCGGTGGTCAAAGTGGCTTCTGATGTTTCATAAAACTATGATATCAAATTCAAAGAGCAATTAAACTCATCTCCATATGATTGTTTGAGTGACAACCAGTTAGAATGTTCATACTCACGTAACGCTACAAGCACTATAAGGCTTAATCTAATTCGGCCCAGCTATAAAAGTCCACAGTCAATTATATTGTATTCAAAACCCCCTGAAGCTCGGTTTCTCTCTGTGATGAAACGGACAAGAGTGGTAACGTTACACGGTCACTCCAAGAGAACGGCTCAGCGAAAAGGAATGGAATAAAAACGATAAAATTTGTAAAGGTCTTAACTGAAAAAAATATCCAACGATTTCCGTTTGCTTGCCCCGTTTTTTTTCCTATGGGCCAAAGAAATTGAACATGTCAAAGATCAAACGAAAAAGGGACATGCCAAACTTTGAGGTCTTGTAGTGACAAAAGTAACCGGGATGCAATAAAAATCGTAGGGTGGTTGTTCCCGTGGATATGTAAGCTACAGAATGCACAACTTTTTATAAATTTGTGTCACGCACGCAATGACTTATTTCGATTTTTTTAACATTGTCCATTGTCGACATACTAGGCATGTGTTCATTTAACAATTAGAGACATAAACTCAGATCACGATGCGTTCATCATCTTTGGATCATGACGAACACACACATATATGATTTGGGTTTAGTACAGACAACACTATAGGAGACAATAAGTGACTAAAGTCGCAAGTAGGGTTGGTGTATCTCCTGTCGTTGCAGACTCTAAATACATGCTACTGCTTTTGAAGGAAAACAACTTTACAGCTTGATAAAGTACTATTTACTGATGCAAAGCAGCTAAAGTATATATTTTGCGTAAGTATTGTCATGACCTACAGATACGTGCAAATATCAATCATTGCTCTTGCCTAATTGTTAAATTGATACAGTGATAATGAATAGGTCAGGGTTTCATACTGTTTTTGTTTATTCTTCTATGAAACAAATGATAAAACGGTAAAAATTGATTCATTTGATTCCTAACAATATTTTCCCAAAAATCTATCAACTTTGCAGAGCGATACTTCATAAACTACACAAGATATCCAAAACATATGGCTAACTTTTTTGGATAATATTGTTAGGAACCTAACCAAACTAAACAGTTTTTTTCAGTTTTGGCATTTGTTTTGAAAGAGAAATAAACATAAGCACCATAAAACTCGGTCATTTCATTATCACTGTGTTTGTTTAACAATTGGGCCGGAACAAGTGTTGATCTTTGCATCAATCTTTAGTTCATGGTTATACCAACCCCAAAATGTATGCTTCAGCTACCATTGCATTAATAAGTAGTACCATAGAGGGCTGTAATGTTGGTTTTCTTAAAAAATTGGACCCATGTATTTCGAGTCGTTAAGGCACAAGACGTTTCGGACGATCCTAACAATGTGTGTTTGCCATTTTTCAGTCTGTTCGGGATTCAACATTCCATTTTGTGTCCGCCCTTAACAGAGCAGTTTCTATTGACGCCACCCAGCACATGCCGTCAACAAATTAGACAGAAGCCTTCAATCAAATCAACATAATACGTCGTTTCCAGCTATTGCTTGATGGTACAACACAAGCAATTTGACGATGTTATTGTAGTCCATATAGTGAAATCAGATGAGATGTCTTATTATACTAATGCCAAACGAAATCTCATTAATATTTCAGAAACGGCAAATAAATTTACAAATAAAAGATATGTGATCCATCTATCAAGTATTGAATCCCATATCTGTCATAGATTGATTGGTCCAAGTGTTCTTTGCAACTCCCGATATTCAGGTTTTTGGGAATCTGCGAAGCGGTCTTTGCCTTTGGGGGGCATTAACACATAGCGGCAAATTTATTTGTGAATAATATTTCACAAATCACCTTTTTCTTGCCCCCCGTTGTGGATATGATTCCCGCTGACTTCAACGGTCCAGAAAACACACCGTGTTTGCATCTGTGCGGAACTGCCTGTTTTCCATTTTGAGTCTGAAAACTTTTGTGCCATTAAAGGTAGCAATTGGCACAATGTTTTCGCAATAATCCGTTAAGTGAGCTGGGATATGGAATAGCCCAACAGACGGACAGTGCGAAAATCCATTTCCCAAACACGTATCAAACGCAAGGACTGGCGCACGATCTGAAACAAAGAGAGTCAGCCTGTATACATTAACGACACCAGCACTTTGGAAATTATGCATGCCCGTGTAGATTCAGGACCTCACATGAATCCCCGTTTTAGCCATCCATCCATCCATCTTGGGTCGGGTGTGGCGCATGGTATTTAGTGTTACAAAATCCTATTGCTTTTTTTTTCTCCGGTGAAAGAAGTAAAGGAAAACATCTTATTCTGCACCCTGGTGACTCATGAAAAATAAAAATGAAGCCCAAAACTACTCCCACTCAAGCATCATTATTTCTCATGATCTAATGTGACACCTACACATAAGTCCCTTTGTCACTGAACCCAAATAACGGCCGCTTCTCTTGAACAGACTAAAATTTAAACTGTCCTGCAAAACTTTGGAAAAGTTGTATTTGTCCATGGTCCATCCAATCCTGTAACATGGGCGTTCCTTCCTTGATGATTGCAGCCAAGAGTGGTCGGATCTTTTGGAGTGATTGCAATAGGCAGTATCTAAAATTTGCGCTGTAGCCGTTAAACTTCCGTCAAACGATAGATCTCTTGCGGAAAAATGCTGGGCGACAAAACTAGCAATAATTTTTAAATTGGTGATGTTTTACAAAAATATAAATGAGATTACTCTGCCTTACTGGTATGACGTAATATCAAATTACTTACTGGCACAAACAGACCGCCCTGTGTGCAACTTTGACAAATTGAATGTACGACTGATCGTTTCATATTTGGCAGTGGAATGACCTGCTGGAAGAACTTAAAATGTATCCCACACCTTCAATCTTCAATGCAGGTGTTCTTCCATCATGACATCCCAATATATTTTGTAATTGGTCTGCAAATATTATGTAGTCGCAGTTCTGACTAGGTCGTCCAAAAGTTGATTACATTCCGTTTGATACCAATATTTTGCCCGTTGCAGTTGCAGCTTGCTCGAGCCACCAGTTTTGACATAAACATGTTTATCACGTAACACTCTCATGACAATCCTAAATGATATTCTTATAATTGATGACAGATTTTCACTTAAAGATTGGCTTGAGTCTGAAGGGTTTAATTTACTTTTCTTCGACACTCTGTCACCTAATGTGGTGCTCATTGTGCCTGCATGGATACAACAGGGTATTGCAATGCGAGTACACCCAGGGTTAAAATAACTACGGGAAAATACAAGTCAATTCCATCCGTTTTATTCTTTGTAAAAATTACATGAACGTAATATTTTCAGATCTGTGACAACGTTGCATACTACTGGTGTACGCCCAAAGGTGTTCAGTGATACGACTCGTTGAAATTTTGACTTTTGGTAATGCTGATATACCGGGTGAACAAAACACCGATATGCTGTGCAGTTGTAACCTACTGAGCCCAGACGTGTTCCTAAGTGATAACTATGATTTACTGTTAAATAGATGGTGTTAATTCGGCTTGCAAGTAGAATATTGTGTATTATCCAGTGTGCTTGTATGTCTGGAGCCCCCCTAAGTAACCTGCTCAGTAAGTATTGGGCAGTCCAGTTTTGATATAAACGTGTTTCTCACGAAATAATATGGCAAGCCTAAATGGCGTTATTATAATTGATTCTTTTTCTATCTTCTTTTTTCATCGTCTTTTTTTGTTCTGCTGTTGTTGTAACACAAGGCTAGTGTATTTTTCTGTACAGTAGGATAATGACATTAAAATATATAGGTATTTAAAAACCAACTTGATTGGTCAAGTAAAACTGTAAAGAGACATTTCCTGAGCTGTTCCCCATTTTCATCCCCAGCCGTCTTCCATGATGATCAGTTTTGACATTATAGAGCTCACATGATCTCGAATTCCCAGTGGCCGAGTGTATTGAGAGCCAGTGATTGAGGGTGACTAGAGAGAGACCTTGTTATCTCGACAACTGATGGTCCGGTACTTTAGAACAGGTGATTGGCATGGGACTTAATGTTTTCCACGGCATGATGGGGTCCAGTACTTGACAGCTGGTGGTTTAGCTAGCACATTGAGTGCAAGCGGTTATCAGGAGAGCTGTTGTCTCTACGGATGGTCTCTTATCTGAGAGTGACTGCAGCTGAGGAGAGAAAAACGAGCTCCCGCCCTTCACCATTGTCACCAAAGAGCAGTGTGGTTGCTCAAAGTAGTTATCACGGTATATACCTTTAGTAGACATGACATACACACATACATGCATGCAAGTATAAATGTATATACATGTACGAATAGAGATTTGTACATCTATATATGTATCTGTACGAGTATGCATATATGCAAATAAGTATACATGCAAACATACATGCAAAGTTAACTGATTTTGGCATACCTGCATGTGTGCATACATACATGCATACGCACACACATAAATACATACACACATGCATACATACACACACACACACATACATACATACATACATACATACATACATACATACATACACAGAAGACAAAAGAGCATGCAACACATGCCGTCAGACCCGGAGTCAAAACGCCAAATATCAAGTTTCCAAGGTGTGATGTGATTGCATTTTTTATGATAACACGCATGATTCCTTACAGAACATTTCTGCTAACCCAGTATCAAGATCGACATGCAATTTTATGTAAAATTTGGCAGCTTATAAGGACTGGAAACCACTGATTCATAAAATTTCGCCCACTGTCAATCACTGGGAAACTGTTTGGCGCCTAAGAACACTGTATACTTGCCTTTGATATCTAGTGACATTAATCGCCTACTTGGATTACGCAATCTATGCAAGTGAATTGTACACCTCGGCATTCACTGAGGGTTTAGGCTAGTATGCCAAACACCTTTTATTATGAGACATCTACGGTGAAATTTGCTTTTTCTACACCGTGACAGCAACACATAGTACTAAAATCATGAGCCATGCAAGGGAAGGGCAAGCAGTAAGACAACTGACATTGATTACAAGATACTTGATGCAATAAGAGCAGTTGCCAGAGAAGAGATGGCCCCCATCATAGCCATACTAGACGATGCAGTCACACAGAGAGGTCAGCTTAACAAAAATTTGATGCATTAGCAAAAGGAATCCAGGACTGTAGCGTCAGATTCGACACCGTTGTTGACAAATACTTGCCTGATCTCTCAGATAAAATTGTTAAAACATCTACAGATATCACGCTGCGGCTACTTGACAATGATGTGCACAGAAGGAAATGATCCCTAATAATTCAGAGCCTAAAAGGACCTGAGGGTGAAAAGCACGCAATCACTAGAGAAGCCTGCATCACTTGTTGCAAGTCACACTAAAAAGTAGCAAATGCCGATTCCACTTTAATGTCGGCGTGCCACCGCCTCAGCCAAGAGAAGAATGCAGGCATCATTGAAACTTTTGTTGATTGAGACCAGCGCAACCAGTGGCTAGCAGGCGCTAGGCACCTGAAAAATCAACGAGACAAGAAATTATCTCTATCACCCGATAAGCCACCCGTCACAACAAAATTGAAGAATGAGCTGATGCTTGAACGACGACAACTGCCTGATTACGTGAGAAACAAAACAAAGGTCAAGTACACCTGGACATGGCCCTATGTGCAGCTCGCCATCCCAGGCCCGGATCCCAGATACCCCAGTACACGCCCGGAGGAGATAGCCAAAGACTATTTACCTTATAATTTGGATACCATGTGTCATTTTGACTGATGTTTGTTCTCCCGCACATCATACATACTAAGGTACTCATACTTTTGTGCATCTCATTGTTCTCAATGAGAGAATCCTTAACCATCAAATTATAACCTTTTTCTCGGTTTCTTTGCACATCTCAGGTGTGCCAAATTGTCCCGTATAAATGTGCATTTTGACTCGACAAACATGGTAATATTGGTTTTCCTTTCTTCGTTCCAACTCATATTTTTAGTAAGTTTTTTACACTTCTGCTTTCATCAACGATTGTTTTTCAGAGTCTGTTATTGGAATAATATTTGTTAATCTGTTCACAATATACATCTCAAATTCAACAGTGACATTTATGGTCTTTACAAATGCTAAAGATCAAATAATGTTTATATAGTCTGGCCAACATGCAATATACAGGTCACCATGTGTCCTTTGTATGAGCATTTTGATAAATTTTAACCCACCCACCCTTCCGGATATTATGAAAGAAAGAAAGATAGAAACTGAAATTCTCCGGACTTACGGGGGAGTGAAGAGAAATAATCTAAAGAAAGTACTGTCTGATCCGACGACCTAGATAATGCAATTTCCATTCCATCGGGCTCACCATATATGCAAGTCGATAACCTTGAATAACGTGAATGATTAGGACTAATTTAAGTCGAATTTACTCATTTGTGGATATAGCTCTGCCATTATCCTTAACAATGTTATTTTTATTAATTTTTCATTTTTATTTTTTATTTATTTAGCTTCTTTATGTTCAACTAAGGAATGCGGACATGTTAATATTCATGTTATTACACAACAATACTTGAAATGTCATGTTTATTCTTCCATTGTTACAAAGTTTTGTTAGTTTGTTTCATGTCCAGAAATAGCTCTCATTCCATCAACATTCAAACGGTCATTGTCGCTACCATGCTTATATTTTTCTTTATGTGTATTGTATCTGTTCTGTGATACTTTGTATTTTGTATTTGTGTTAGATTGATTATCTGTAAATTGTACATGTATCAAGCAAGCAGTTCCATCAGTACCAAAGCGTTTCGACATGTTGCAGCTGGTATTGTACATGTTCCTGTCACACAGTATCCAGTGAAGGTTATCTCTTTCATATGCCTCTAAAATGGGTATTAGCGTACAACAATATAGAGCGGTGATTGGACTATTAAACATTGCACATGGTGTACTTAAAATATATATACACCTCCCCAAAATTTTTGTCACGCCCATGTTGTCTCCTCGTTCATCTTCCTTACGCTACTGTCCATCATATTTGTTCTTGAAGTATATTCTAACTTGCGCCATATCATTACATTCTTGTATAAAGCCCTCTCTTCAGACATACATCCTAACCCAGGGCCACCCACGGACAATTTGCAGAAAACCTTCTCTGCTTGTCATGCTAATGTTCGCAGTATAAAAACCGAAGGCAAACTCGACTAAGTCCATATCCTAGCTGAGACGGAAAACTTTGATGTAGTTACTCTTTCGGAAACTTGGCTTGATAATAGTTTCCCTGATGAATTATTGTCTTTAGATGGATTCCACCCACCACTTCGTAAAGATCGTGCATCTGGTACTGGGGGTGGCGTTGCGGTTTATGTCAGACACCACCTACCTTTTTCCAGGCGTCCCGAACTCGAATCTCCCCATAGTGAATGTATCTGGATTGAAATCACCGTGACAAATGGTAAAGTACTCCTTGGCGTATATCATCGCCCTCCCGGCCAATCTGCAGATGACAGAGACCCGTTCATTGATAACTTAGCCAGCTCTATTTCAACCGCACTTGAACTCAATCCCCATATTCTAATCCTGACTGGCGACTTTAATGATCGATGTAATTCCTGGGACTCCACTCATTCTGACAGCGAACTTGGCCAGCGCCTATTTGATCTCGTTGCACAGAATAACTTGTACCAGTTGATATCAGGACCTACACGCGTTTCTGAATACTCAGAAAGTTTACTTGACCTTATGATTGCCGACTCCCCTGGCTTTATTCTGAATTCTGGCATACTCCCACCTATCTCCACCTCAGATCATGCTGCAATATATTGCTCCTTCTCCATCCTTAGTCGTAGAGATCGTCCCTTTAATGGTACTGTATGGGACTACAAGCGTGCCAACTTTGATGACCAGAACGCAGCCCTACAATATGCACCTTGGGACACAGGTTTTGTGGTCTCTGACTCTATCGATGACGTCGTATCCTATTGGTCAAACCTCTTCATAGATACCTGTAAAGAATTTATCCCATCTCGCGAAATAACTATCAGACCTAAAGACAAACCGTGGATCAATAATAACATCAAGAAACTCATCAGACAGCGCAACCGTGCATGGAAAAGATACAAGCGGCTGACGCTTCAACCCCGTCCCTGCACCCTTCTGTTAGCTGACAAAATTGAACGCTTCTTCCAGTTTTACAAATGCAAACGCAACACAGCTGTAAACGCAATAAAGAAGTCAGTCCGTTTGTATTTTGAAAAAATTCGTTCTGAGCTTGATTCAAAAGAAATAAATCCTAAAAAGTGGTGGACCCTCAGTAAATCAATACTTGGCAACAAGCTCCACCAATCAGTTCCTCCTCTCATTGACAATAGAAAGGTTATATCCCACAACAGTGACAAGTGCGAAATCTTTAACACCTACTTTGCTAATCAATATAAGCTCCCACCCCAAGATAACCCTTTACCCCTGCCCGACTTTGCTTTCATAATCAACGCCCGCCTGCATATGTTTCAGTTCGAACCTGCACAGGTTGAAAAGATCCTACGATCCCTAAAAACTAGTTCAGTTTCTGGGCCCGATAATATAGGAAACACTCTACTAAAAAACACTGCCTCTGGAATCTGCCATCCTCTTACAAAAATATTTAATCACTCCTCTCTACAAACCTCCAACTTTCCACAATCGTGGAAAAAATCTAATATTTGCCCGGTTTTTAAGAGAAATAACAAGCAGTCCAAGGAAAATTACCGTCCCATCTCTCTGTTATATAACGTCTCCAGGTCTATGAACGGCTTGTTTACAATGTTCTCTATGAGTACCTCATTACTAATAATCCACTTACCGCTAAAAATTCTGGCTTTATAGCAAACGACTCCACCACCAACCAGCTCGTATGCATTCTCCATGATATTTACAATTGACTTGAACTTGGCAAGGAAGCCCGTATGGTATTTCTTGACATATCTAAGGCTTTTGATCGTGTCTGGCATCAGGGTCTCCTATTCAAATTGAAACAACTCGGCTTTACAAACCCTGTGGTGGATTTCCTTAATAGTTATCTATCAAACCGCTTCCAACGCACGCCTCTCTCTGGTCAAACTTCCACGTGGCTCTTAGTGGAATCTGGCGTGCCACAAGGCTCCATACTAGGCCCTCTATTGTTCCTTGTTTTTATTAATGACATTACTGATGACATAGTCTGTGAAATCAAGCTTTTTGCTGACGACACCAGTGTATTGGAAATAGTACATAATCCTGCCATCTCTGCTGAAAGACTGAATGCGGACCTTCTAAAAATCTACTTCTGGGGTAAACTGTGGCACGTCACTTTCAACGCGATTAAATCCATAGCTGTTCTTGTCTCTTCCAAAGCTAACAAGCCCATTCATCCACCCCTTTTCCTGGGAAATAAACCCATACCAGAAGCAAAGGAACACACACACCCCGTATCTGTACGGGTGCCTTGAAACACATGCCCCGTCATTTGCTTCTAACTGAACTTGGTTGGCAAAGTCTTTCCACTAGACGCAAATATCACAAACTAGTACTCTTTCATAAGATGATCCATAAAATGACCCCTAATTACCTTTCAGACCTTGTACCTCGTAATATCGGACTCACCTCAAATATTAGCCTGCGTAACCGGCTCAACATTAGACAGGTTAAATTTACAACTAAACGATATGGAGACTCGTTTCTCCCATCCAGTATTCTCCTTTGGAATAACTTACCACTCGATATTTGAGAGTTTGCGTCACTTGATATCTTCAAATCTAAATTAAAATCGACTTTATTATCTGTTGACCCCATACCCTCCTACTTTTCGTACGGTAAGCGCTTTCCCAATATCTGTCACACTCAGTTGCGCCTTGGGTTTTCTCAGCTTAATTCCCAACTCCACAATTTAAATATAGTCAAATCACCTGCCTGCTCATGCTCCAACCAAAACGAAGACATTTATCACTTTTTCCTGACCTGCCCTAAATCCTAGTGTACAGGCAAGATTTACTGGATACGGTGTGTCACATCCTTGCATCTGGTGTGCATCCAAATCTCTTAGTTCACTTAGCTAGTGGCATACTCATACAATACTTTAAACAGGGCAATTCAGAACTCAGTGATGATGTTAATTACCAAATATTTGAAGCTGTCCAGACTTACATAGTGAAAACAAGACGCTTTGAATTTTGAACCACTTCCAGTTTATTATATTGATATATTAAATTTTTTTCAGCTGTCAACGCTTCAGATTTGTCTTTGATTCAATTGTACCGAAATAGATATGTCATACCATATGTCAATTCATAGATTGTATGTCCTGTGTGTGTATTGTAATACTTTGTGCGTCATGTTTGTTGTGGAGAGCCTCCAGATTATTTCTTTGTAACTATTTAGGCAATCCATGTGAAATAAATATGTTTAAAATAAAATAAAAACCTTGCTAATTATGTAAAATTACATCCTCTGGATTTTTCAGTTTTAAGCCTCAACATTCAAAGTTTAAACGCCAAGTTTGATGGATTTAAAACATTAATTGATAATTTACCTTGTCAAGATTTCTTTTTTATCGCCATCTGTGTGCAGGAAACGTGGCTGGAAAAATGTAATAGAATTTTCACTGTTTAAGATTGAAAACTATATATCCATATGTCTTGTTGCTACGTGTAGCTTTCATGGTGGCCTGATGATATATTTACATGATCGCTTTCAATTCATTATTCGAGATTTCTATTCACCCAACACGTTTTGGGAAGGTCATTTATAGATATCAATGGAAATAGATTAAAACGGGCTGTAACTCTCTGCAACGCGGACAGGTAACCAAGGGACCGAAATGAAGATATCCAGTGGTTTTCAGATGATATCACACCTATTGTAGACATACTCTGTACGAGACGTCAAACAAAATCATTGCCGGTGATTTTAATATTGATCTTTTAAATATTACAACAATACAAAAATATATTGATTACCTCGATTTAATATTAAACAATAACCTGAACCCCAAAATTACTCTACCGACTAGACTATCGGAACACCGTGACACACTTATCGACAACATTTTCTATAATCTCCCCCAGAGTTAGAAATCTTGTACATTAAGTATAGTCTTTACAGCTATATCAGATCACTTTCCTTGTTTCACCTGCCTAGACATTAAACTTGATAAAATTAAATTTGAGATATTAATGTAGGGACAATGCCTCAGTTCAAATATTCCATGACGAAATAAATTTTATCGACTTGATCGCAGGTCTTGATCCTAACCTGTCACAAGATCCCAATAGTAATCATGAACATTTAGAAAATATCTTGAAAACCGCAAAGGAAACGTATATTCCTGTCAAAACAGTAAAATTTTATAAAACAATAAATATCGTCATAAACATTCGCCTTGGATAACACAAGGTATAATCAGATGCTTCAAATTCCGCGATAATTTATACAAAAAGTTCAGAGGTACTTCTCCAGATTCTATAGAATAAAATAGCACACAGCAAAATATTAAAGTATATTATCAAATTCTAAAGAAAGATATATATCAATTAAAGCAAAAGTACTATTATTCTTAATTTACAAAATTTGAAAATGATATTGGAAAATCACACGCTATTATCAAAGTTGTACTTAATATGAATGAAAAAAAAATTTCGAACAATTTTTCCTCGTAAATAACAACAACGTTACAAATAAATGTGAAATAGCAGCACATTTTAATACTTTGTTCACAAGGATTAGCCAAAATTCGAGAGTAAAATTTCCATATCTAACCTACAGCGATTTACTTCATATCTTACTGAAAATATACAACACGCTTCATCTTTTCAGCTGGTAAATGAGGATTAAATTAGAGAGATTTTAAAGCAATTTAAGCAAAAACTAGTGCTGAGCATGATGATTTGTCAATGAAGATTTTGAAAGGTATCATTCCATCCCTTTCAAAACTGCTCACTTTGATCATAAATCAGTCACTGACTGCTGGAATGTTCCACAAAAACGTAAGATTGCCGAGGTTCTGCCTTTCCATAAAAAGATGATATTGGACAATAACGGGCCCATTTCTTTATTTCCGGCATAATCAAAGTTTTTTAAAAGTTGTTTATGAACAAATTTACGATTATTTTCTGTCGAATAAGTTATTGTACAAAAGTCAATATGGCTTTAGAAGTTAACATTCTTCACAGAGGGCTGCTCAAAAATCCGTCGACAAGCCTTTTAAATTTTTAGATTCTGGAAAATTACCAATTGGCATTTATTTAGACCTGTCCAAGGCTTTTGACACTTAAGACCACCAAATCTGTTCCACAAATTAAATTACTATGGCATTACTGGTACCCAATTGGCGTGGTTCAAAAGTTACCTCACAGACAGACTCCAGTATGTCTTTTTTGAGGATAATTGTTTTCTAGCTCCAACCACTAACAATAGGGGTGCCTGAAAGGTCCATCTTTGGCCCCCCTTTTGTTCATCTACACTAACTATATACACCTTGCATATTCTAAATTCGACTTTATTCTTTATGTGGACGATGCAGCTTTGATAAATCCCTTTTGCTCCTTTAACACCTCTGCTTCCACAGGCAATTTTGGTAGCTCTCTATCCAAAACCCAATCAGACGAACTGACAAATGCACATGATTGGCTAGCCGTAAATAAGTTGTCTTTAAACATAGCAAAAACTAAATAGATGATTTTTTTTTCATTTTTCGCAACGTAAAGTTAATTTTACTTTAGATTTAAAGATAAAAAAAATGTAATACCAAAAGTACCCAAATTTAATTATTTAGGCAGTTATTGATGAAAATATAAATTGGCAATCACATATGCAGGTAATAAATTATCAAAGGTAATAGGAATTTTCAATTTTTTTCGCAAAAAGGAATATTTTAAAGTCATTTGCGTATAAACAGTTCCTGAGTAAAGGGGACAACTTTTTATTGTGTATTATGGAAATATTTCTGAATGAAAAATTTACATGTCGAATGGAGGCAACTTACATTCTAAATCAGCATTTTCACAAGCTTACAGTATATTTACATACTCATAAATTTTTTTTTTTAAAAATTCTTCAAATGTGCTGGAGCAGTAAACACTACCTTTAACATTAAAAAACAATCACAGCATATAGAAGATTGCAGAGCATTCTAGTGGCGAATATTAAAACTAGGTATCCCGGATGACCTTGTGTGAAATATTTACGCAATTTGTCCAGATAGTAGTTCCCGGTAATAAATGAGAGAAAAACAGAACTTTATATTGGATCATCATCCTCTTTGCAAACATGGTAGAGGCCCATTTGGGAATATCTCAATATGTATCAATTAAAGCATTCTATGCTGCGCATTGTACTCTGTCCAATAAAAGGACAGACATATAACGGACTCAAATGTCAGCATGGCTGAAAACGTGCACCCCTACTCTCTCTCTCCCTCTCTCGTCAGCAGAGCTGAAAACGTTCCCCCTACACGCACACACACACACACTCTCTCTCTCTCTCTCTCTCTCTCTCTCTCTCTCTCTCTCTCTCTCTCTCTCTCTCTCTCTCTCTCTCTCTCTCTCTCTCAGCACCTTCCACGCTAAAATAAGCCAGTCCCGTATTACATTTGTAATAAATCTTAATGAACCCGGGGAACTACGAATTGGCTTGATTAGTGTCTCTTCTCACAGGTCAGCTATTTTCTTTATGCCTGTTCCCCAATGAATAGTTCACTAATTTATCTTGTCATCTGAATATATGTAATATGTACAGGCATATCAAATAGCTAAATGGATGGGTATAGGAGTTGCGACAAAGTCAAACATGAATATAAATTGCCTTCACCCTTTTAGTGCTCTTTTTGCGACTGAGTCGACTGCTTTTCTCGGCTCGCTTTGGCCACATTGTGTCATTATATTCTATGGGACCATGGATATGTTGGTACTTGCATGAAAGGCCTTTTTGCAATCAACAACATTATGGTATCTATCTGCTAATTGAGAGAAGGTCATCTTCGCAAACCTGACCTTAGGTCGCACTTGGCAGTGACAGAGTTAAAGATTGTAATCTACATACTCGGTTAAAACTTTTGCAGAGGACGTTCTCGTCATTTGAGCACCGACCAAGAGTCAAATACAGTGGAGTCGTATTTAATTTGTTGTTGTTGTCCTTAGTTGTGTGACGTAGGTTTCATCCCTGTCTGCTGACCTTCCCCTATTGTCTCGTTGTGGGTTTACCCTGTACTTGTCCAACATCGTTGTCTGTGACATAGCTGTTTTTAATACGAATATACTCTCCCGCGCGTTCCGGCGCATATATAAAGGCGAAGAATCTCTTGACTCATCTTCAATTACCAATCCCCTACCGCCCGATCACCCCTTAAATACACTCGGAGGTTTAAACATTTCTGAAGGTGAAGTACTGGACATAATCAAAAGTCTTGATACTACTAAAGCAACTGGTCCAGATGGGATTAGTACCAGACTTTTGAAAGAAGCAGCTCCCATTATTTATCGACCTCTCACTAAACTATTCAATTTATCTCTATATCAGAAACAGTTCCCGTCTATTTGGAAAGAAGCTCACGTGACTCCCTTACACAAAAAGGGTGACGAGAACCTGTGTAATAACTGTCGTCCTATGTCCCTTTTAAGCTGTACAGGGAAAGTAATGAAAAGGTAATTTTTAAACATGTGTTCAATTTTTTTCGGGACAACATGTTCCTTTCAGCAAACCAGTCAGGATTTATTCCTGGTGACTCAACAGTCAGCCAGTTACTTTCCTTATACCATGAGCTATGTTTAGCCATTGATCAGCAATAAGAAGTAAGAATTGTTTTCCTTGATATAAGCAAGGCCTTTGATAAAGTCTGGCACAAAGGTCTTATTTATGAACTGGAAAAAAAACGGCATCGTTGACAATCTTCTGACATGGTTTGAAGATTACCTCTATACTCGGAAGCAACGCGTCGTTTTAAATGGTCAATCCTCTAGCTGGGGAACTATAAGCGCTGGTGTGCCTCAAGGATCTGTATTAGGTCCTTTACTCTTTTTGATTTATATAAATGATATAGTTAACGTTGTAAATTCAGAAGTCAAACTCTTTGCGGACCATACGTCCCTTTATTGTACTATTGAATATCCTGTTCATGCTGCTACTGTCATGAACGATGATCTGGCCTCTCTGGATGAATGGTCTAGGGAATGGCTTATATCCTTTAATGCTCTTAAAAGAGACACCACGCTCGTCTCTCTAAAAAGAAATCCCCCTGATCACCCTCCATTGATTTTCCAAGGTCACCAATTAGAGAATGTTTTAGAACACAAGCATCTGGGTCTTTCGTTAATATCAGATCTAAAATGGAATGAGCATGTTAAACAAGGTGCAACTAAAGCCTGTAAACAAGTAAACATTCTGAAAACTCTACAGTATCGCCTGGACCGGGACACCTTAAAAACGATTTATACCTCCTTTATTCGACCTTTTTTAGAGCAAGGAAATGTGGTCTGGGATGGCTGCACGCAGGATGATGCAAAACTTTTGGAAGACATTCAACTGACTGCGGCCTGCATCATGACAGGAGCAATGAAAACCACACCTATAGAAAAGCTATACGAAGAAACTGGCTGGGAGACCCTATCCAAACGAAGAAAAAGATCCCAACAAATCATGATGTGTAAAATTGTTCATAAATTAACCCCTAGCTATTTGTACTCTCTTCTCCCCAATATTCCACCGCAATACTAGGGCACAACTCGATCAAAACAGACGCTCAGACTTACCCTCTTTCAATTGTAGAACAGTCTTATTCGAAAACTCCTTTTTTCCTTCTGCTCTCACGTTGTGGAACCCTTCTCCCATCGGAAACTAGAAATCTTCCAACTTTTTTCCAATTTAAGAAGAAAATTTCAACTCCCAGACAGTTTTCCGTTATATTTCCCGAACTTCTTAATGTAGGCAAAAGATATCTGTCTATTTTACATTCTCGTTTGCGTATGGGCCGCAGCCAGTTGAACGAACATCTTTTTTAAGATTGGTGTAAAAGGTTCAGCAGCTTGTTCATGTGGCGCCACCACCGAGAGTATCTGGCACTACTTTATCACCTGTCCAAAATACATTGTCGCTCGAAATGCATTACATACAACCATTGGTCATTTGGCTCCATTTTCTATAAACACAATTTTGTTTGGCAGTGCTTCTTGCAGTCTCGAGGACAATATTATTATATTGCTATCTGTTCAAGAGTTTATTGAAAAAAGTAAACGATTCCAAGCTGAAACTGTAACTTAATCATTCATATCGATAATTCGAAACTGCAAATTAATGATATATACAGGCAATATTGACAACTTCATGAGCCCCGCTATCTGTGTTTGTTCTGGTGGCGTCTATCCTTCCGTTTGTTTTTCTCCCACCACGCTGCTCGTCAAGTCCCCTTGGACTTGATGAACGGTGGTTCATTGGAGTTGCACTGTCAAGTCAGTCCTGTGTTTTCGTCTTTTCTCCACAAGCGGGCTTTGCCCTTCTTCCCAATTGTTTTTCTTTTGGAAATAAAATACGTTTAAACTAAAGGCGATGAATCTTGTTGCAGGCCCCTGCTTGTCAACCGGCGTCGCTGTTAATTGAGAGTGGAAGAGTCTAGTTTACGTTAGCCGCTTGTGGGCGCCTTGGGACTATGTTCCCCATCTATTGTGCATAATTAACAGGCACATGGGAGCTAATAGTAAGTGCTTGTCCATTTCCCGTCGACATGCTTCCACTTTTTGACGAGTCCAAGGCTTTTGACACTTAAGACTCGTCATTTTTGTCCACGTAAAATATAATGGAGTTATATCTGGCTTTTTATTCATGCGGTTCTTTTTTGTAGCCGCACTTGTAACAGACACGTAGGGTGCGTGAATTTGGCCAATGCACACTTCAATTCTGTAACTAACATGGGGTCGAAGAACGCAGACACTGCAATAGTGTTCCTGTAAGTATATGAAAAAGTTTAATTTGATATTAAAATGTAAATGTACATACATATAAAAACTCCTAACTAAATGTACGCATCGTTCTAAAAATAACTCGTGAAACTGCGTTTTACTGGGTCATGCTTTTTGCCGTTAAAGTGCGCTTACATGCTTCGAGTGTATGTAATATATTGAGTTTTTTCAAACTTCATGTATTGTTTGGTAAAACTTTGGTGGTATACATGTACATGTGCGCGTGGTATGTTTATAGAAAAACTTGCCAGGACGCGTATATGTCACGCTGTGTGAAGTAAGATGCAGGCGTATATGTCACGCTGTGTCAAGTAAAAGCATCATTGGAATTTTATATGATGGTTTCAAACTAGAATTGGAGGGTTTTGTTTTTTTTTTTTTTTTTTTTTTGCTCTTTGTAATATACGGTTGTGCCGTTCATTTGCACATATGACTCAGTATTGTTGGTTTGGTACTTGTGCGCGACGTGTTGAAGGTGGGACAATGCCGGGCATGTATTCCATAATACTGTAAGCATAAGTTGTTTGCTTTTCACGTCGGAGTTTAAAATGATTGACTGATTATTTGTTATTATAAAGTACTTTGAAGTTTGACGGTAATCATATCAATTTTGTGTGGTTTACAATTTTTGTTCACGGTAATATAAGTGACGATTAAATGTAATTATATGAATTTAACTACGTGCGATATATTAATGTGGCTTGTATATGTGATATATGTTAAAGGTTCGATTTTGAAATGGAGATACTTAATGTTATGAATGTAATTGCAGTTAATGCGATGAGCGATGTACGCTGAGCTGTCAATGATGGATTAAACCTGGTAAGGTGTAAGCAACCAGCGTGATGTGAAGTGTACAAGATCAACGTTATTAAAGGCAGCAGTTCTGTGTGCACTCGTAGTTGTTCCAAGTACTCAATAATAATAATAATAATAATAATAATAATAATAATAATAATAATAATAATAATAATAATAATAATAATAATAATAATAATAATAATAATAATAACATTGAATTCATAAATTCATTGTCAAACCAACACAAAACCAATATAAATCATACATGGATATAATATAAATCATACATTGAATTCATAAGATCATTGTAAAAACCCACACAAAACTGTCGGGCACCCGCCGCCCGAACCGTCTGGGCCACAACCGCGGCAAAGCGACTGGGAGAGCCCCGACCAACTGATCGCCACTCTCTCCAGCCGCCCTACCCCGGCAACTGCGATGCCGAGACGAGCGGCGAGCAGCCGGCAGCGATGGGTCCACCCATGGGCAGTCCATATCTTGAGCATAGACCTTAGTACGAATCATTGAGGAATGAACTAGTTTCTTGGATATCTTGGTTACGCAATTAATAAAAAGAGCGTGTTAAAAGTGATACTAGCATGTGTTCATCACTATATGGCTTCAGAAATTGCTCGTGACTTATCCGACGACTCCAAGAATCAACTATACCGTCATTCACAGGAATATACATAGTTTTTTGTAATAAAAAATGGTTCGAACGGGAGAGATACCCTGCATGACAGCCCTATGTAAAAGTGTTCCAGGATAGAGCTTTCCGGAGGACATGTAAATAGATAAAAAGTGAATTGTAAGGTCACGACCTGGATTATCAACGCTGTATACATTAGAAAGTAAAGAGCCCACACGCTCCTTCAATAATTGTTTAACAGGCCTAATACGCATAGCAGTCAAAAGTTTTGAGTGATGGAATTCTTGCCAAGGCCCATACATTGTTTTATCACCGAACCTTGGACCGAGTCAAGTTGAACTGTTTGTTTATCATGCAACAAAAGGCATTCCAGCCCGTATAAAAGTGACGGTTGACATACTTTTCTACAGATAACTTTTACTCTCTGTCGAAAGACCTGGATATTTCATGCCACATTTAGATAGACTATAGAAGGTTTTTCTGCATTTACTGATGCGAGATTGTACATGATCCTCTGTATTAACATCATTTGAAAAAAATCGTACCTAATATTTCTAGTTTATCAACACAGTCAAGTTTCGCAGCTCCGAGAGTAAACGGAGGGGGTGACACATAATAAGTTTCACCAAATGTCATACATTTTGATTTCTTTGTACTGAAATGAAAACCCCATTTTTTGCATATTTATCACAAATTTCTAGAAGATGTTGAAGGCCATTGGCATGGCTGCTCATAATAGAAATATCATCGGCAAAAGTACAGTTACTAAATCGATTATTGCCTATCATTACTCCGTGTCCCGATTCAGTCAGTTCTACCAGTAAACCATCGATGAATATATTGAAAAGCGCCGGAGAAAGAATACTCCCCTGTCGGGTGCCTCTACTGACAGGGTATACATGAGAAAAATGACCATTCCATTTTACAACAGCGTGTAGATTGTTATACCATTTGTACAAAAACAACCACTGGGAGGCTGGGAATAAATCTATTAATTTGAAAAATAAACCTGGATGCCAAATGCGATCAAAGCATTTTTCAGCGTCTGGCCCTGTTATATGCAGTGGTGATTTCTGACTCTTGAAATATGAGACAACATAATGTATAAAGGAGCATGCTATGGATGTACTTCTACTTTTTCTAAACCGAACGGAGTATTACCAACATTGTCATTCGGTAAACTTAAACATTCAAAGAGCTTTGCAAAAGTTGAAGATAAAGTAATTGGTCTATTATTATTAGAGACATGTGGATTCAATGTTGTCTTTTTAAGAAAAGGAACAATGATACCAGTAGCGAATATATTAGGTACAATAGTATGTGATAACAGAATAGAAAAAAAGACTTGCCAATGTGTTACATAAGCTGTCACTCTTGCCTTAGTATAAATGTTCAGCAGTAACCCCATCGACACCTAGTGAGCTACTTCTATTAAGTTTATCTATGATGTCTGATATTTTATGCTCGTCAATCTTAACATCGTGAGACATGGTTAAACATTCACTGAAATATAGTTGAACCTTATCTTGAATATCTAGCTCCTCACGGCTCAATGACATAGGTTCATTCATGATACCCTTATAATGTGAGGCAAGCGGTTCTTCATTTAAAGATGAATTGACCAAAAAAACCTTGTTTGACCTTTGTCTTTTTATTCGATTCCAAAACAAACTCATTTTTTTGGCCTATATAGAGAATCAAGTCTTTTGAAATACCACTGTTGTTGAGTATCAATAAAATATCGAGACCTCCGTCTGAATAGTTTCTTTATACCTTTATAGCACTTAAATAATTCACCAGTTCTTGGCTTGCTAGCTTGGGTCCAAACATTGAACCAAAAACGTTTGCGATCACGTAGCAAAATGAGCTCAGGGCACCAGTATGGTTTGGGTTGATAACATTTAAGTGGTAAGCACCCAGCTTCCTGTGCTGAACTATGAATAGAATTTGTGAGTGTATCAATATGCTTGTCAACCATACATTTAATTTCACTGTCTGTCATATTATCATCAATCGCAACAATTCCAGCGACTTAAGTTTATCTTTCAAAATATCTCTGTATGTCTCGTTTCTCTCTATATTCGACCAATTTGGAATAGTAAACACTTTAAACCTTTGCGTAGTATTACGAGGAGCGTTACTATTGCGAACGTCATGGCGCTTAAAGGTTGCATCTGAAGTAATACGTATAGGTAAATGATCGCTAACATTGAGAGCTTCCTCAGTATAATGTAACAAGACTTTATATTTGGAGTGTCATAGGCAGAAGTTAGCACATGATCTATCCATGTATATATACCTCTTTTATGATTAAAATAAGAATATTTTTCACCTGTAACATGTATAAAATCCGCTACCACTAGATCATTCGCAGCCATAAAATCATATAGTATCGAGGAATGATAAGTATAACCCTTGTGTTTGTACCATTTTTTGTGCAGTTTATCATGTCTAGGGAGTTCCACGTTCATGTCCCCTAAGAACTTGACCGGTGCTACCATCCCATAGTCGTCTAGTATACATTGTAAAGCATCAATCGTATTCAAGAACATATCAGTTTGGCCAGAACATGCATGGTCATAATGGGGTAAGTATACAGATATCAGTGTTTGTACTATGGAGCCTGATGGGTCGCGACAATTCGTCGCGTGTAGTTCACACCAAGAGCCCCATGATAATAGAGGAACATTAAGACATGGAAATTTAATTTGCATGAAAGGACACATATGTCTCTCGCAAAGGAACAAATTAGTTATCTTTGTTGTCATTTTTCTTGAACCAGCCCAACTTTTCGTGACAAGAACATCAATCGAAATTTCTCAATTTGTGTACTTTATCAACAACGGCCATCACACTAAACTGAAAGCAAGTTATTCTACATTTGGAACCGTTTATGAATGCTCTTTCGTTGGTCAAAACGGCAGTTTGTTGACCAGAACAAAATTAAAGTTGCGTCAGAAGGTACAAATGAATTGAATATGTAGGTACAAAAATTGTTATCTTCTTGTACCGATCTATAGCCTCACTTTGTGAAACTGAATATCTTGCCCCTTTTCCAGTGTCGTTTCAACCTTGCCAACTGAAGCCACGCATTATATATACTCTACTCATATGTACAATGTGCAAAGCGCATCACGAGAGTTTTAAGGTTTCGTGAAGTCGGAAGCAATGTGTTAAAACATGGATTATGGTTGGTTCATACACATGCCACTTACACAGTTCATCACCAGGTGTTTGGAAAGAACTTGTGTTCTATCTTGACAAAATGTCTGGACTAAATATTCCATTGTTCAGAATATATGTATATAATTTAAAACACACATACACATATAATATATATATATATATATATATAATATCATCTATTTAGCTGACTTTTTATCGTATTGTTGACTACTGCCTTGACGATCTGGACTTTTCTCTAGGCATTACGTGTTTCAGGTCTAAAAAAGAATTATAATCTGAAACTAGAAATTTCTTTTTCTGGAACCATTTTTACTTGTTTTCTTAAAATTTGTACGTTTTTTCTCGAGACTCTTGAGTTTAAAATATAACAGATTTCTATTTAAGACACAATACATTTAAACGTTTCTCGATAATTCGACTTCAAAACCTAGAAATTTCAATTTCTTTCCTCGTGAGATTAAAATCATAATACTCAAAACTTTTATTTGGGTTCCTCGAAAGTGTAAGTGTTCTTCGAAGTTTGGAGATTATTTCCAAATGAAGACATTCAAAATCAAAAGTTTTCCCAACATTGTCACTGTATCCCATTCACGTACCCTCAAGATGTCTATTTTTAGATTTTGGTGCATGGTATTGTCTTGATACATGGAAAAAACATTTCTTGGGTTGTAATGTCACCTGTAACACGGATTCTTACTACTGTGCAAGGTCTTAAAATTTTCGTGCGGTTTTCCAGATAGACACACATAGAAATTAATAAAATGGCTCCCACTTTGGCAATTCCGAAAACGCCCAATGTAATTCCAAAATTGTAACGACACCCACAACGCACAGCACTTTACACGCATTAAACCTGTAAGAATGAAACACTAGCTAAAATTAGTGGTTATGGCAGGCACATCAAGTATGACCTGCGTACCTCAGGAAAACTCGGACCGTCATAAGCCAAGAGCTCGTGAGCAATCAACCCCTCATGACAAGTTCATGCACACAAAACCAAGGGGCGGAGTATAACTTACGTATCATAAGTAAACTTGCGTTATTGAGTTCATAACTAAACAAATATTAAACATCATATAATGTTCAAGCTTACAGAACACAAATGAAATTCACTTAATGTGTATACAGTGCAATTAAAAGTGCACTCCTGCTTTATTTCATACAACATGCATCGAACGTAAAATATATTGGGTAAAAATGTGTACCACAGCTGTTAGGTCTCTTCCGTGAAAACCACCAGTGAACAATATGGCAATTATAATGACAATCTTCATGTCCATTTTGTTATTGTTTGGTGTATTTTGCTTAGCCGAACATATTTTACGAATTCAGAAATGATAGTCTTTATATTTGACGCTCTTCAAACGTGATATGCGCTGGTCTACTCATAGGACGAAGTGTAAAATACTTTATGGGCACTGTCTGGTCCATTAAACAGCAATCCCTTCACTCAGTAAGCTTCTTGGCCAAAATGTGAAAGTCAAATGTACATGTCCAAAAGTTATACCTTCAGAACTGGGATGTCAGGACTCCCCAGTATAAATCTACATAAAAATGCATGTATTAAAAGCGAAAGATCAGCACAATATTATATTTATGATATTATTGGCCACAACTGCAAAAAATAATTGGCGATATAATTTAAAATGGTTTACATAGTTCGAAACATGTGATCTACTTTTATATTTAGGCCCTCAACGGAAAAGCGCAATTATACTTAGTACTTATAAAGAGTTGACTTGTTTTTTAAAATGCTTACTTCTGCAATAGTTTGAGCCTCTTTGCAGGTAGTGCATATGTCCTTATGCTTTGCATTCCGTTTATGGCTGGACTCGGAAAACACAAAAATAAGAAGTGGATGTATTGCTGATTTACTTGGCAAAAATACAACTGTATACCATGCTGAAAACCGACCTGGAATTTCCAAACCGTATAGCCGACTGAAACCAAAGAGTGCACGTGACAGCCAGTAGAGTGTGCAGATCGCAAACATAGGTAACAATCTCATATTTAAATCACTGAATATTTTGTCGAATCCCTTATTCTTTGATTCAAATGTTTTAGCCAATCTTCTCTTTCTTTGTCCATAAATGCTCTGCACAACTAATACAAATCCAATGATAATCATTATGGTTCCCGTGGATATATAGATTTCCATGAAGATATCCCACACCAGGTGAGCCTCCCTTCTTGGTTGCCTGTGAAAGACTGAACAAATACCACTCTGCAAGTCAGCATCTCTAAATATACCTAAAATAGGCACAGCAATGGCAGACATGAGTAGACCAAAAATCCATGCAGATGTGGTTAAAATGCGTAAATGGTGCAAACCAACCTCTTTGTGCAGCCCTGACAAAATGGTACTTTCAGCAACCATGATTGAATAAAGCAAAATGGTCGTGGTTGTTGAAAACATGTCCAGCCAAGCTGCCATTTTGCAGGAAGTGCTATCAATCCATTTGTGTGCCTGTTCAATGTATTTTCCCTTAGCTATTTCATTTTTCACCACAATCACAGTTAAGTATGCTGTGGTGCACATTTCACACAAAAGGATATTTCTGAACGCAAATTCTACACCTGCCGACAGATTGATCTTATTTATCCCTAACATATAGAGCATAGCACATAGTATGCTTATTGAGAGGACCACCCACACACCAATACCAATTGAAAAATCAGCAATAAGACCGCCACAATTAGAAATTTTGTCGGCGTAAGGTTCACATTTTTTAACGTTCAAAGACACACAACACAGCTTAAAGTCACTTGTCACTAATTGGAGATTTTTGGGTTCCTTCAGGGAGTGTAATGTGTCTTTATCTATAATTAATCTATTGTTTTCTTGTATATTAAGGTAGGATAAATTATGCAATCCTTCCATCATCCCCTTGCTGATGTACGAGATACTATTTTTCTCTAGGTGCAAAGTCTTCAGGCTTTTTAAACCTACAAAAGCTTTGTTCTGAAGTATATTTATTCCTTTGTTACTCAGATCAAGAACTTGCAAGTTGTCAAGACCCTTAAAAGCGAAGGAATTTAACACCTTGAATACGTTTCCAGTTAGATCAAGATATGCTACCCTTTTGAGAGTTTTAAAAACCCCCGAGGGTAAAGAATTTATCTTATTATAGCTTAAGTCAAGGTGCAGAAGATTTGGTAGTCCTACAAAAGCTCCATGATACAGCGATTGTATACAGTTTCTTGAGACATCCAACCTTCCCAATCTTGGAAAATGTAAAGAAATACGTCTGATATCTTTTATTTTGTTCATAGATAAGACTACTGAGCTCCACACTGTAAAGGCAAATGTTGTTTGCTGCAATTGTTTGTTCTTACACTCAACAAAAGCTCCGATACAGGTACAGTTTGCAGGACATTGATTTTTGAAGTTACAAAATTGTTCATCATCACGAGAACCGTGGCAGTGTATTTCGCTGTCACAGACTTCATGTTGATCTAGGCAGAACGATTCTTTTCTGCATCTAAAAAGGCCAGGGCAGCTGTAATTTTGACACTGTTTCTCCTCTATTCCATACGGACAGTCCCATCTACCATTGCAGACCATGCGAACAGGAATGCAATATGTGTTTGGGCACTTGAACATGTTTGGACAAGTTACATTTGTACAATCTGACAGATGGGCTGCATTGGGGCAACCATTATTTTTCCCCACGTGATTTTGATAAAATACACATATATCCTGCCTTTTGAAGCACTTTTTATGCCGCAGTAGACAAAGCTGCTCCTCGCCTTCAAATGCTTCAGGACATATAGGTTTGGCCTTGCTTCCATTTACATAGTCAGCGGGTGCTTGCACTATTATTGCAGTCGCTTCTTCTCGAGTTTTGATTGTTTCAAATGATATTGTTCCATTCTCATCTTCAAATAATAAGCCTTTACAGTCTGTTTCAAGGTCATTAATGAAATTCATAGGAATGCAATTTCCACCTTCACAGCGAAAATGCCCCTCACATTTGCACAAAGTTTCAACTTCATCAGAGCCATCAGAACAATCAGGATAAAAGTTACATATCTTTTCTTTTAAGATACATTGATTATTAGTACATTGGAAGGACGAATTGTCACAACGTATATTTCTGACGCACCCATTTTCATCAGAATTATCAGGACAGTCTTTGTAGAAATCGCAATACAGAGAAATGGATATGTTTGTGCCATCTTTGCATTGAAATAAGCGTCCAGTCCATGGGCACAGTTCTTCGTCCGTCCCTGAAAGACAGTCTCTTCTGCCATCGCACTGTGCATCTTGGATAATGCAGGTGCCATCTGAACACTGATACTGGTTATTCATGCAAGATAAGTTTATTTGTTGAGGTACTGTTTCACAAATTACATTAAACACATCACTGCTATCGCATCTTTGTCCTTCCACAACATGCCATTTAACAAAAGTGTTTATTCTATATGCTCTTAAAATGTTACATATTTGGCCTTGTGACAGCGCCCAAAGTGACCCATACTGTGGTACAAATTTGATAAATTCCAAGAACTGTGATACCTTAGTTTGGACTGAAATATATGACATGTTTAAGACAGTGCTGTTATATTGAAGTGAAATACACTTTCTATATGCATTGTCATACCCGAGTGGCTTTGTAATATTCCCATAGCTTGAGTAAATTCGTATGCATAGTCCTTCAGCCCAATGCCATCCAAGTGGGCAAGCATTCTTCCCTCTTTTTAATACATTCATATACATGTGACTCACTATAAAGGCACTGTTCAAATTGGTTCCTGTGATGTTATTAGGCAAGTTTCCTTGATCTACTCTTTTGGCTGGTGCTTTGCAGACGTACCCACTGTACTTGAGAGGAAAACGACAAGGGATTTTTATCCAGTTACTTGAAACATGTGGACTTGTCAGCAGCATGACAGTGCAACGTGAAGGTATGTCCTTAGAGGGTTGTGGAATGATATGCATGAACTTTTCAACTAGTATGCTCAGACGCTCTGGGAAAATGAGGAATGGCGATACAGAATCCTGAAATGGATGGTACCAGTCTGCAAATACCAGGCTGTTGTTGTCAACCCATCGCAACTCACTAGTCTGAAAATAATAAGCAATAACACGTGTGCAAGTTGCATTCCATGGGAATTTTCATGTTACACTCGAAATCCCTCTGCATGACTTCCTCTGAAACGGGCAAGATACTTTCCTTTACAGGAAGGAAGTGTACATCACCACCTCAAATGACCAATTCATACATATATTATAGTATGTAGTAGATAGGACGTCATTTTGGAAACAGCTAAGACTTCCATAAGTAGAGCTAAATTGGTATAGCACTGCAGGGGTCAATTTACAAATCATTCTACATCATAATGTGATCTGGGGCAATGCCTGTTTTAAACGAAACTGTGACCCAATTTCCCGTAAACCTGTCATCCGGTTCTTGGACCAGGTTCACCTGGATTGACAACAAAACTGTGTTCAGTTCTCAAACAAATGCATTAGGAGTTGCAAATTACCTGTTTGTGTGTACATAGAGACGGGATTCCTATTTTGTTCAAATTATTCACCACTGCAGGTATACAGTACCTCAACTGGGCATACAATACTGACATAAAGGTGGTATAAAATGTTGACAACGTAACTACCCTTAGCTAATCAGAGGGCTTGTGGAGGATACAAAGGAAAGCTGCAAAGGCTGTTTTCCAGACACAGCCTGTTGACTGATCAATGATGTTAGCATTTTCATCAAAAAAGTGAAAAGAAATAATTGGTTTTGTCTAGTTAAGACTGGTTCCAATATTTCATTTTACATATATTAGCACTGGTTCAAAGCTATTCTGCACGGGGTTGAAAAATGCTGCTTCCATGTGAAATACATCGAAAGCGTATAAAGTACCAGCTACAACTCGAATTGATTAATGTTTGTCACAAGAAAACGCTATTCCTGTTACATGTTATGCGGTTTACTACGACAGTTTCATACCCAATATATATACAAAAGCCCTCATGCATGTCTCTTTCTATAATGTACAGTACGTAAGTGAAATTCCATTTGTCAGGCTTTTCAATACCTTTAAGCGTCACGTTTTGACTCAGTCAACCGCTTTCCCTGTCTTATATTGGAGGCAAAACGTGCCCAACGCACATCACAGAAGGTTTTACCTGGACTGTTCATATGGTATCTCCTCTCCTATGTTAACTGGAGATATGCGTGTGCTTAAATGAATGGTTGATTTATTAGATATATAGATCTAGTATAGTTATTGCAAATGAGAGCACATGGATATTTGTTGAAATTAGCAATGAAAGTCTTTGTCTATGGCTACCTCGAAAGTCACTAATGGTGTGGTTCTGTGTCCAAATGGTAAGAAACTTCTGGGATGACATTATGTTATGTTGAAAATGGATTGTTTATTTTCTGGATATTTTAGGGATTGCCCTTGGCAGTTTTTCATTTGTTGTAGTTTCTGGTCCGTTTATCTAAATTTGCTTGTAAACTATGAATCTGGATAATATACACTTAGCTATGAGTTGTTGCAGAAAAGCACTGATAGACTTACTTTGCAGTCCACGTATCATAAAGGTTGCATGAAATCTCAGTTAACTGACTATTTCGATACACTGAAAATATTCTTTGCATTTTGCACACATCAAAAACTAAAAAGTTTAGTTACACCTGTCAGATTTGATACGAAGTTGTGTCCACTGTAATGCAAATTCTATTAGTTTAAAGATAGGAGGATAGCGTTAAATCTTCTTGACCTTTATAGGTTGGCAGGTAAATCAACTATTTTGCATTCATGGGTGTTGTGACATGAATGGAATTTTCGAGTTTTTCAGTGTGTTTCCAGTTTGTGCTACTAAAATATATCCTTGCGTGTGCGGTATCAGGCCATATTGTTTTATGTTGGTTGTAATCTGTGAATATGGGTGGTATAGTTTATCAAATCTAAATGGAAAAGTAGCTGTGTTTTTAACAACTACATACCTGGATTCAAGCACATATGAACCATGATGACGACCCTTCATTAATGCATTTGGCTATTCCAATCAGATCATACATTGCATTGGCTGTAATACCGAAGTTGTAATTTGCTGCCAGCTGCAAACTGTCATGGGATAGAGAGAGAGAGAAAGAGCGAGAGAGAGACAGACAGACAGAGAGAGAGAGAGAAAAAAGAGAGCACTGTAAGAGTATGATAAATACGATATTTTATATGGAATTTCATACGACACTGTAACTTTATGCAGTGTGGTCAAGGAGCACTAGTTCGTGCTTGATCGAGTGCAGTACAAAAGTAGGTCATGGCAATGGGATGAAAGGCCAAAATGTGATTATTATGTCTGGCATTGAGGTTCACAAGGGCTTCAAGCAGACCCTGTCTTGACCTCCACACTCCCTTTACCCATCACCAACTGAACATCTCTTGGAAGTGTTGGGTTGCAGAATTCAAGACTGGCACACCTATACCTCAGCTACACTTGTAATCTTGTTTCACCGCCAAAGATATCCACGATGGTCCACAGTATGCTCACGAATGTGAAAGAGTTCCTACAGAAACACAGAGGGCACATTTGCTACAATCCACCAAGATATGCGTCCAAGCAAATATGAGAGGGCTTTTTCAGGACCACCTCACTGTTTAAAAGAGTGGTGAAATCAAATGGTACCACAAACCAAACACTATCCCCACACGTACCATGTATGTTCGTGGCAGAGTGGCATATGAACAGCTCCTTTTACCAGGAGTATACTTCTGTGTTCACTGACTATCCACATAAACGTTTATCAATAATTTGGTCAAATATGCTATCTGTATATGTTTTTATCCTTTCCTCTGACCATAATAAGGTCCATCTTTTGTCCACCACTAACGTATCCTGCCCTCTGGTTGCCATCGTCCTCAAGCCACCAGTTTAAATCATCATGTTTCTTTCAGTTATTCCTTTATTTTAAGAAAAATAACAAAACTTTCAATTGTAACCTCATCGCAGTCATATAAAGATATGAATGTGTGTTGACATAGAAAGCTAAAATACGAATGTAAAAGGATACTCTCCTGAGTTTTACACCATGTTGAATTTTGGTTCCTGGGCAACCGTAGTAACAAATCCAACGAGCCCTGGGCAATGTACTCTCATGTAAATTTCCTTCTTTCTCATGCAGCAATAATTAAGATACAATCACAAGACAAAATTTACTTTGATTGTATCCACTTTGCAATCAAATTTCCTGTAGACGTCAAAGTTTGTACTGGCGAGCGTAGGTCCGCCATTTTAAACATGCTTGTACCGGAAAACCCACTCTATGATGTCAACAAAGATAGTAATTTGATTATTCGGGATTCTCCCATATAATGCTAACATAAATAATAACAAAATTACGTTTTCCATATGACACGTACCTTTGTTATTATTTCCGTGGTCATTGAATAATGTTTCACCTTATTTTTATGTGGACAACTTTGATTTTGCACACACATACAAACACAGAAAAAAACTCAGAAAAATTTACTTACAGGCCCGTGCATTAGGCCTATGTAAACCTAGTACACGTAAGTACGACGCCATTTTATTATGGTTCATCATCAGATTTGCTTTGGCGCTACAATTTTAGAATTATTTCTGATCAAAGCTACAGGAAATCATGGTAAGATTATAACTATAAGAAGCTTTACCTAAACATTGATATTGTGTCTCTATAAGAGAAGACGTTTATGTCTGGAATTTTATGAACTCTTACAATTCAAAGTTAGTTCTTCAAAATAGGTGTATCCATGTTTTTTACAATGCTTGCCAATGATATGCCACAGCATTGCCAATTCACGCCATAGGCATATAAAATATATATAATTTAATATATTTGTGCGGCCAAACAAGCAGCTTTAAATAATTCAACTGTCTTATAAAGTTAGAAGGGTAAGCCTGGGCTTCTTTAAGAAAAATTCATGTGTATTACACATTTGGAAAATTAGGCCTACTTTATGAAGAACTTCGATCTCTAGGCCTAAGTACATTCAGATGCTCTATACATAATATTAAGCATGAACATTAGTATTCTTGTTGTTATTATTACCGGTATTAAAGATACATACGTGCCATATACGCATAGTACAAAATCCTGAAAGTTGAAGAATTTTTATTTTCACAATTTTAAATGGCAGTTGCCCTACGTGTTTGACCTTAATTAAGCAAAGTTTTTAATATTGGTGCTTTTCATGTCTGGCAATTATAATAATAATAGAAAAATTATAAATCTATGCCAAATTATCATGCTTAAGGTACTAAATATAAAGTTTACATGATATTTGTATATGAGAGTTGTTTTTATAATGAAGTCGAAAGTGTTACCAGTATACAAATACTTCTTTCGGGGTCAGATTTAGTTGTAAAGAGAAGGGAGGGATTTAAAAGTATAGACCCATATATTTTACATGGATTGACAAATAGGCTAAGCCTAAACCGTGCACAGTCAGAGTGGTAGGAACTCTTTCCACTTGCTTCGCCAGCTGTGAATGGAAGCTTGGCCACTGATGTGAAATGCTAGCGTGTTGCTGCTCTGCGAACTTGCACCCCAAAGAAGGGAAGGATTTAATAAATCGTGTAGGCCCAAGTAAGTATATTTGTATCGGTTTCGGGTGAATCATAAAGGTAATAATAGTCAGATCATTGAAAGGAGATGTAAGCAAATGAATGAGTCTATATATGTCATTGTGAGAATGAAGATTATCTAAACCCAAGAGACGAAAGTTTTTGAAAGATTATTTGAACTAAATCACAAGCTTTCCATTGAATAGTGTACCTTTTGTGGCTTGTGTTCGCCTGCTTAATACCTCTTCAATTACTATCCTTTCCTATTTTGTGTGTCTCATCATAGCATATTTTTCTGAGAGCTGTTTTTTATTTTTTGTTTGCTTTTTTATTATTTACAGCCAACCTTTGTCCATATTTCCTTCCTGTAACATCATACTACATGAAAATTGCAAATTCGATGTGGTAAGTGAGCTAGTTATGTAGTTGCGTACCCACATTGAAGTACTCGAAATGTTAAATATGTGCAAATTGGAAAAAACAAAAAATTCTAAATTGCCCATAACTTCAAATGTTTGACAGAAGGAACGTCATTTCAAATTATATTCATAAGACTCTGGTATTTGGCAACCCAACAGATAGGAAACATAAGTTATATATACATATCATGTTGTGGCCTTCGCCTGGTAGAAGTAAAGTTCTGATTGAACATTTTCGTGAAAGCATACGCGCCCTATATAGGGACACAAGCATCTTTGCTTTGAAGCAAATATCCCTTTCTTACTTTTACTCTGTCTTTTTCTTTCTTTTCTTTCTTTCTTTCTTTCTTTCTTTTCTTTCTTTCTTCCTTTCTTTCTTTCTTTCTTTCTTTTTTTACCTTTTTTCCGATTTCGAGGGGTTTTTTATTGTTAAAAGTTGCCCAACAGACGTTTAATTACAGCACAATTTCTATTCATTATATTGTCATGAAATGAGATATTGGTACCCAAATTTATTCTCTTTGGAAACTTTAATGATCAAATTTTTAGGTACATACTGACTGTAGCAATGTATTTCTAAAGTCTATATAGATAGCAGCACCTCCTGGCAGGGGTTGCTTAGTGGTTCTGTAAAACTAAAAAAGGGCAGTAATCACCAGTGTCCGTGTGTCCTGGAATTGCAGAGATCAATACTGGAATCATCCTCAGGATAAATTAGAAGAATTGGAGCCACTGGTCTGTAAATCAAAGGTGGGATTTGTTTAATAAAGGTTTTGTGCAATATTTGACTGATTTAAAGCTGGCAGAACCATATGTCAAGGTATTTGCATGCAAGGCAACACTAAAATCGTAATTCCTATGTAAATGCCATGTTTTGCTTACATAGCACTCAAGATGGTATCACTGAAACCCCTGAATTTCATTATGATCAAGGTATACAGTAGTAATAGTTGTAATGACTTGAAGATTCTGTGAGTACAGTGTTTATTCCTCTGGACAGAATGTCAAATATATATTTGTACGACAGATGATGTGATTTTGTAGGGATACTTGTGATAAGAGAATTATATATAGTCAATAGTTGGACAAATATGCAAAATAGTGTTACCACAAATATAAGTTCCACTCCTGATTTAAAATCCGGAACCTGCCAGGGTTCTCAGAGACATCCACACTGCTTACTAACCAATTTTGCAGTCTACCTGGTGTGGATTAAAGGTGAGCCTATCTAATATCTCCACAGGGGTGGGGATATCCATTGCTCTATAGGAGTACGGGATATTTGCTCTGAGGTGCGGGCAGTTCATTTCTCCTGCAAGAGAAGGCGATAAACAGTACCCTCATTGCTTTCAGAAGGGGAAAATTCATTTCCCTGTTGGAGAGGCAGATAGTTCTTGCAAGATTTGCTCTATGAGAAATCCATCCAGGGACATGTGGGGGGGGGGGGGGGGGGAGGCATGTCTTCCCTCAAAATGACAACAAAGTAGTGTGCAAATAGGGGTTTGCTTACAAGTTTTCCAGTTGTGACCAGGTTGAAAAAAAACTTTTGGAGAAGACGGTGTCTTATCTGTTCCATCTGAGAGCAGATAGGCATTGCCCTTTTGGAGGGGTGTCAGTAACAGATGTGTTGCTGACTTCCACTTGAGGGCAGGTGGAAAATGCATGCTGGAATCAAAGCTGTATGCATCAAAACTGGTGCTTATTGTATTCCAACTGGTGAAGTGAAAAAACATCGCCATGTTTGAGTGCCCAAAATGCATGGGATACTATGTCCATAGGGTATTCACAGGGTATAGATGCCCATTTTTGAGACATTCTTGCAATTCTCTTACAGGGTAATCTGGTTACACTGTAAAATGGTTTCCCAAAAGCTCAGTTCAAAAGCGGAATTTATTTGGTTTGAAAAGTAGAAACTTCATTTATTCAGAAATATTCATTTGGTAATTCAAATACTCAAATGCATTTATGTAAACACTGGTGCTGTAGTTATACGTGATATTCTAGCATGATGTCAAAGTTGCCTAAAGCCTGTTTTTTCATTAATTGGCATTTTCCTAGTTATCTTTTACTCACAGGTTCGTAGAGAACTGAATTCAGGTGATTTTGCCCTAAATGTAACATTCACACTACCATACTCATTACAGTATTAATAGCTAACAAACTGTTTGACCAACAACAGGACTTGCCCTTCCTAGACAATTAATATGGGATATAGAGCTGGTCTGAATATGAGTTCTTCAATTATTTGTGATGTATCCATATGTATACAATTCCTTGTATTTCATATTTGGTTTTATTCTGAGATTAAATTTGTGATGAGAGTTTAAGAACAATACACAAGATCTGTGCCGTATCACCTATATTCAGTCATGTTTTCGAATCACATGTTTATATCATGTTTATTTGAGGTGTGTGACAATTATTTATTAACTGGTGATGTAGAATGTAGGGAATTGATAGTGGTAATATATATATATATATAAATATATATATGTATAAATATATACATATGTGTGTGTGTGTGTGTGTGTGTGTGTGTGTGTGTGTGTGTGTGTGTCCTGTCTTAGCACACCAACTGCAGGTATGCCAATTAAAATTTGGTTTCCTTTTCCTTGCTTCATCTGTTTTTTATTTGCTAATTTTACTTGGTAATATTATTGTTTGATGCAAGCAATCAACCTTAACTTTGATGATACGAACTTTTTCTTTTTCCACCTTATATCTATCTATTCTTACTCATAGGCTGTAGCTATCACATCAAAGAAAAAACCTTGAGGCAGTGGTCTGGACACAATTTGCAAGATGCATATGATTTAGTTCAATCTGCAGAAATGACAGAGCATAAAGCAGCAACATTTTTCAATGGCAGTGGTCTGGACACAATTTGCAAGATGCATATGATTTAGTTCAATCTGCAGAAATGACAGAGCACAAAGCAGCAACATTTTTCAATGTCCCATGCAAAACTTCAGACGATGGAGCTAAAGGGAAAGTTAAACTTCGATCTGCAATGGGTGCAAAGATGCCCTATCCTGTGAAGAAGGGTTATTGCTTATACATGACATCTATTTTATGGCATCTTGTGCATTCCCATTGTATGTATCCCAAATCACTGGTTTGTTTCACTTGGGCAACCCCCCCCCCCCCCAAAAAAAAAAAAAACTGTTAAATATTTGGACCTGATGGTCCCAGTGAAAAATGGTGGAGAGGTTCCAAAGCCAGGCACCTCAGAATTGATCCTTTGCATCATGGACGAGACACTATGCCAAATCCATGATTGCTTCATGTAATTACATGCTATTCTAACTGAAAGTGCTTCAAAAGACCAGCCACGCGGAATCTTTAACTGCGATGAATAAGCAGTTATTCTTAGGAAAGTTGGTCAAAAAGTGGTGGTTGTGGTAAGATTCAAACATGCTCATTCCATCCCTATAGGCACATGAGAACACATATTGGTTCTTTGCTGTGTAGATGCTGTGGGTGGAACTCAACCACCAATGGTAATATTCAATGGTGCATTTCCAGGTGGTCTGTATGAGAAGGACTGCGTTCCTAATGCTACCAACAGAACCAGCAAAGGTAGCATCACGAAAAAACTTCCTGAAGTATGGTTTATCACATAGACCATTATTGTCGCTGTTAGATGGCCATGCATCCCGCATGTCCATTACACTCATTGACATGGCCATTGAGCACAACAGGGTCCTGCTGTGCCCCCCCCCCCCTCTCCACCATACATCAACAACCATTAGATCTGGCCCTTTATCATGCACTAAAAGCACCCATGGGAAAAATGGCATAGAGCACAAAATCACTACATTCTTATTTTTGGGAGTCAAAAAAGAAGTTCAGAGGTATTTTCAAAGTAGCTTTTCAAAACAATTTATAGTTAGATTCCACTTTCAATTATCATTGCTGATTCCTGCAGATAAGCAATCACTGGAATGTAGATCTCGACTAGTGGACAGTAGTATCGCACATGATATAGTTGGTTACAATACACTCTTAAAACAGATTGGTTAAATTAATAAATAGATTGGTTGGATACATATCAACCAATCTATTGGCTAATTTAGGCAAAGTGTTTTTAGCATGTAGTGACAAATCAGACATGTGCAGAAGTGATTTGGAAAGTACAAAGGCTAGAAATATGACTCGTTCTTCTGGCACAGTCATGGTAGGAAGATGGTAACATTATTCCACCTTGTAAAGTGTCCACTGTGAAATTAAGAATAGATACAGAAAAAGCCCTGAAGGCAGATCTCCTGGCAAATTTTGTAAAATGTTAAAGATCTGGTTGGCTCAAACAATGACCACAGAATAACCATGGTGTATTCTGATTGGGAAGTTACAAGACACGCCGGGGCCGCAGCGCTGCGATCGCCAAGTTACTCTCCAATGCCGGAGGTAAAGAAGCAGATGTACATTTGTCACCTATGGCGGGTGGTGCGTGTGTGGTGAGTAGCTTGCACATCGTTGTATTCTAGAATATCATTCCATTCCATATCATTTTCAAACTGTTTTTATAATAAAAAAGAATCATTTCCGAGAAAAACTACGAGCTATTAAAAATGTATGGATAAAGAAAACAGTGAAAGTGTGCGGTGGAATTTCTGAGCATTATGTTGCTAGGCAACGTGGGCCTAACCGCTCATCACGATTAACTGTTAAACAGAACAGTTTCTTATAAAACTAAAACCAACAATCTTTGTCTGTACTTCTACTTTTCAACTACAAGCTAGATCCGTGTAAGAATTTCCAAGCATATATAAGTTGAACCAAGGCCCCACCCCTAATATCGCCCAGTCCGCCAAATGTCAACACAGTTGCTATCACACACGTATACAGCCTACGGGCAACGAAACTCGTTGTAATCAGAGTTTGGACGCATCAACTGTTAAGCTGGATGATATGCCAATCAAAAAATTATTTGTTTTTCGGTTTGGTTACATGAACAATTGTTGTTCTGGCAGACGCAGTAGAAATGTTAACCCTTTCCTGCCTTTGAAACAAAGATAATATATATATGTATTTGGAAAAGCAGGGCCTAATAAATTTCTTAAAATCGTGACATGAAAGGCAAATACACCTGCTTGTGAAAAAGCTGGGACTTTACAGCTTATTGAGGGCTAATTGTGAACTTGATAGGCCTATATGTAATTTATTAGATAGGCCTAACTAACTAAGCAGGCTTTGATGAAGGACCATATTGGGTATAGGCTACACAGTATGCAGGGCTACCTAGGGTACAATGTATCACTTGCATGCTTCAACTGCAGACAACTTGTGTATGGATATAACAAGAGTATAATTAAGGAAAACAAATTTACTTCTATAGATTTTGCTCTTGTCCATCTGTTCGGTCATCCATCCATCCGTCCATCCCAATAGCTTGTGTCGTGCATATGTCTCCAAAATCACTTGACCTACCGTCATGACATTTTACAGGATGGGTCATATTTTATATGACCCATCACAATTAATTTGGTCACAATCACTGCTGGTGAGGCTAATGTGCATTATTTTAATGCACATAGTTTTAATTAATAAACTGAATGTTTATGCAGATTGAACATTGCCACTTTGGATGCTATGAACAAGGCAACTAGTGTACATCTAAAATGGGCTTTCACCCTTCAAAATATAGTCCTCATATTATGATGAATCTATCCACCCACCAGTCTGTGAACTGGCCTCACATAAATTCATGATTATGACTGTTTAAATGGATATTTGTGTATACATTGGTATGCTAAATTATCTATGGACCAAATATAATTTTCTTTATACTTGCAGGGACAACAGAGAATACAGGGGTTTCACTACCACACCTAAAGACCTAAAGGAAAAAAAAGAAGGGATAAAAAACATGCTGGGTGCATTTAATATATCTGACCACGATTACGCGCCAGCACCTGCCACAGGGCCAGCTGCTGTTGGGTTGTTACAACTGGACCATGATTACTTGGCAGCACCTGGTCCAGGGCCAGGTCGTTTTCCATTAGGAAGGTGGGCAGCAGAAAGGAAGAGAAGAGGTGATGAGCTGCTAGAAAGTAGTGTGACAAAAAAGCTTAAGGCAGAGGAAAATAAACCCTTACACCTGAAAGAAGAATACTGTGCCTTACAAAAACAATGTGCTGCCTTAAAAGAAAATATGGCCCACAGGCGTCTCACACAATTTGAGGCATTGAGTGCCGCTGAGCAAAAAATACAACAAAAAGAACTCTTATCTGCATCACCTTGAACAGGGTATTCACTGTATGCAGCTAGAACACCAGAGAAAGGCAGAGATGATAACAAAAATGAGCAGCAGCTTGGCTTGCCAGCAGACTCAACTGCAGGTAACTCTGTTGGGTGGTTTTAGTTTATGATTCATGCTTGTATGTGCATTGCAGGTAGGCCCATTTCCAAAAATGTAGTACGCACAGTTTCCAAATAAGCACATAATACATATGCTTATTTGTATACACATAGATAAAAGCATATTTACGTGCATGTATACATGTATATGCAAACCTATGCATGATTAGCATATGTAGACCTTTACTATTCTCTGTTTAGGATAAAGTAAGGATACATATTTGCATATGTATCACATGCATGTAAAATATGATTATGATTAAAAAAATGAAATATGATTACAAACATGTTCCTGTATATGTTGGCCTACATGTATAACAATCATGTTGGCCCTCTTAATTTTGTACTTCCAAATATGCCCAGATGTACACTGTATAATGTGTTAACCCAAAGGTAGGCTTATTTGTATCATACATGTATTAACAGTTACAGGATTGATGACTGTCCATTGGTTGATATATCAAGATGTTCACCAATTACATATGAACCATGACCTGATACAAGTGGCCAACCGACAGTCACCAATCGTGCATCATGATTGTGATAACCTGTAGGCCTACATATAAAGGAAGATGCTTGTAAAAATATTTGGGAACAGTATCATTTAGCAAAAGCCTGTATGCTATATACTTATAGGGCTACATATTTGTATTTGAATACACATGCATATTTGTACCTAGCTGAACTTCAGATACGGTACTTGATAGTACCTTTTTACTTTTTAACCACGAAAATAAAAGCACAGTTCAGTATAACACATGGTCCTGCTGTAGACTTTTCGAAAGTTACATGCAGGTACAGAACTTTTAAAGTTTTTACTTGTTTATGTATATTTAATTGGCTCATCAGTACAAATACTCAAAATAAAGACAGTTTGTTTAGAAGTTATAAGTGTATGAAAATCTTTGCCCATATCAATGTTGGTGGCGCCACCTATATATATTGTAATATACAGGTCAAAATGTGAACATCTTGTGACCATGATACCATCGAGGGTTTTCAAATTAGCCTGATATAACTTTCAGGACTTATAGGGTGTGTGGAAATCTAGTGCCTTTTGATATTGGTGGCACCACCTACAATATTATGAAATATAGGGGGTCAAAATATGAAAATCTTGTGAACACTTTAGCATCTTTCTTTTTGGGCAGATTGTCCCAAAACTTGGTGGGGTTGTAGGGGAGATCAAAGTCAACGATTCTAGTGGTGCCACCTATAATTTGACGAAAATTGTGAGCCAAAATGTGTTTTAAGATATAAAATTCTATTTCTGGAGAAGTAACTAGATTAGACTTGCCAAATTCATAGGATAGATAAACCATGTCCAATACTAGAGTGTTATGTAATATCAGTGACCTTGACTCAGTTTTGTGAGGTCAACATGCCTGTAAAGTTGAAAGAGGTGATTTTGTAATGGCAGGGTGTAGCTTGGATATCAATGGCAAAGTGAATTGAGCCTCTAGATGAAATTGCACTTGATTACGTTGTACTTTAAACTGTACTTGGTGACTTGCTTAGATTAGACTCTCATTAATGATCAAAGAGAATCATATAAATACAGCAATGTGATTATATGTGCTTTGTTAGAAGTTACACTGGGTGGATACAACTTTTTTCCATTACTTCAAATTTGTTCAAATTTGTTAATGAACATAATTATGAATTTACAAGTATGAATATGTATGTGCTATGATCATAAGAGATAAAACTCCCAGATAATCTGGTCTCATAGGCCTAATCAGTGTCCATGCAGTGAAATATTTGTTTATTTATTCATTCCGTGCAGTGAAATATTAATTTATTTATTTATTTATTTATTTATTTATTTATTTATTTATTTATTTATTTATTTATTCATTTATTTATTTATTTATTCATTTATTCATTCATTCATTCATTTATTTATTTATTTATTTATTTTGTGTGTATGTGTAAAAAATCCACAAAAGTAAGAATAAGAACAATTACTCATATTTCTTTGTTGGTTTCAGGCAATGATGGATGTCAATAGGGCCATAACTACTCATGTTGTGGTACAAAAGAAGGAATTTAGTTTTCCTGGATTTCCCATTCCATGCATCAGGTTTGTTTACAAGAATCTGCTGGGGCCGTGGCATTTTCTCCAACATCTATACGAACTGCTGTGTGATCAAGTATTATTACAGCATTCCACCACACCAAGCCAAAAATGCTGCTGCCATTGCATTGGTAGCCACTACCAGTGTATTTATAATAGTCATATTATTCATGATAGTGTCTGTCTAAATAGCCATGGTCAGGTAGGAGCAGTATTTGACACATTCTACCACAAAGTTTCACATAATTTATGAAACTAAAATTTTCCACACAAACTTTAGATGCTTACTTCAATGGAAATACAAGCAAGTGGTTGTTCACACGACTCATGTTGAAAAATGCACTCAAGTTTTACTTAGAAATTGAATTTGTGCACCAAGGCTACTACCATTATCATTTGAAAGTGACTAAATTTTGTCTTGGGTCTCGGGTATCTAGTTTTGTGGGACACCATATTTGTTAACATACTGATACTGTAGGTTGAAGTGCAGTCTCGGTGTCCTCTTGTTGTACCTTATTACAACAGGCTTCTCGTTGGTACAGATAACATGGGCCTTCTCACCACTTGGAAAATCCTTCTCTACCAGTGACTTTCTATTCATTTATGGTTCTGGGATTCCCATATTAACTGTACAGTTGTATTCAGTGTACATATTAGTTTCTCAATGCATGTAATTTTCAGTATGTCTGTACATTGTGTACAGCAACATTCAAAACCAAACAAGGTAGCATGACTGATCTGTCTGATACCATAGTATACCTCACCAGGAACATTTCTATACAGGGAAATTTCATATTTAAAGTTTTCTTCCATGGCGAGGTCGTACTTGCTTGCGAATGGACTGTATCCACAACTTGAATTCTTTCTGCCCCATTGGAAAGCTCTGCAGATAACATAGAATAGGCACACAATACCATGAGAATTTGCCCAATTCGGTATAAATTTTGAAACCCAATACTCATGGGATTTTCACGGCCATAACTTAGAAGTCTTTTTACTGTTTTATTATCAATATATCGATCTATCTGTATTTTTTTTTTGTCTCTGTTTGAAGTACAAAATATATATTAAAATTAATATTGTGCTGGATTTTTTAAGTACTGCTTTAATTACTTTTACATTTTCAGGACTGTATTTATCAGATGGACACTACTGGGAATTTTGCAGTCCCTGATGCACATAACCATAAAAATAAGGCACTTCCACTTCTGCAAAATATATTTACATAATATTTTATCAGCAGGAAATATACATCTTTGTAGCTGATGTGCAGAATGCTACATTTAAGCAAAATATTTTGGACTGGTGCTAAAACGTATTTCCTGTCTGACTACAAAGAAGACAAATCTCAAGTTTCACTTTTTTCTAAAGAACAATGTTGTTCTAGTATAACATAATAAATTTTCAGAGTTTTACAGACCATACATGTCAACTTTCGTTTTAATGGATCAGCAATATGTGTTAGCAAAAATTTCCATGTAAAATTGAACAGCATGAAATAGTAGTGTAAAACATGAACTGTTATTATATGAAAGTAGGTTTTACATAACTGGTGTCTACCACATGTGTTCATGTTGTAGATTTGTTGAATGATTTATTGCATCATATTTGACCTTTTGGAAGATGAAAAAAAGCCTCATGTCAGAAATTTTTTTTGTCTAACAAGTAATGTGTGAATAAATGAATGTTTCAGCATATATCCTCAGGTTTTGTCTTAATCTTTTTTAACAATCATAATTAATACTTTTTGCAGTGGTCACTCTTTTATAAAACCTCCACAAAAACAAGCATGCCTTTTGTATGAGGTCTGTTCCTTTGTATTCTGAATATTGTAGTTATGTTTTCACCACACTCCCACCCTCACCCCCACACCAGAAATGAGGCTAATGTACCCCATTTCTGGAGTATTTAAGACAATATTATAAGAGATGGACTACTGTATGCAGGTTACATATGTATGTATGTATGCATGCATATATATATATATATATATATATATATATATATATATATATATATATATATATATATATATATTATATATATATATAGTGAAACATGTTTTGATACCACTGTGATGAGAGACCACCTGCTTTCAGATCATGTTTACCATGTCCCTTTACCATCATTTCCATGTTATTGAACTTCTATTGAGAGACCACCTGCCTTATACGACCACTCTTTGACCTGCCTTAGGGGTAGTCTCTCAAAACATGTTTCACTTTGCTGTAATCACCCTATGCCTTTTTGCAAACTTAGCCCAAAATGTTAGAACTGCCATGAGCAGTGATGAGTTACAGGATGAGTTAGGGCCAATTTTTGTGACATGGCATCCAGCAGACAATTTGTATTTCCACAGCATATTTTGTTCTTCAAAAATATCAAGCCAAAAAGTGACAAAATGTCACGAACATTTTGCAAAAAGAAGTATTCTATCATGTGAAACAGCATGTTCTTGTATATTTTGTGATGTGAACCACTGTTGCTGGCCTATGATTTCTCAGATTCAACAAAACAGTGGGGTGAAGTTGTATTTTAGACAGATTTTTCTTTATGATCAAGACTTTCATTAATAAGAATTCTACCAAGTCAATACTTCACAAGAAAAACAGTTAAAAATATTATACATGTAGGTCTAACATCTACATGATCTGGGCATAGAATGCTGACATACACAGGGCTGTCCACAAGTCAAAATGCCAGCAGTAGGCCTAGGCCTAATTTTCATACACGGGTAATTTTCAATTGATCCACTGATTATAGTTGAAAATTACTAGTACCTGCTGTTTAAGCGCAACCTTTCTGTCTGCCAAAAGTGGTTACATATGACAGGTGGTCTTAATTACAGGTAAAATTACAAAGCATATATATGTGATCATAAGTGCCAGGTGGTCTCTCATGGCAGTGGTCTTAAATTGTAGTTACTATTGTATATTTAAAACTAAAATCTTAAAATTTTACCTGATTTTACCATTTTTTAAAGCAAGATTAGCTCTCATGTCTGAATTTTGTGTGGACGTTTGAGAAAATGATGGAGTGTCAAAATACAGGCACAACTGGGTCTGGGTAAAGTTCGTAGAAGTCACCACAGTAATCTTCACGGACATCCAGTTGGACAGTTTTGTTACATGACCACAACTCTCTCAGCACAAATCCATTTGCAGAGAACAATATTTCTGATTATTCATATTCTATGCCTTAATACAATAAGGAATGTGTAATGTAGTCTGCTTTAATTCATTTTTATGTCATGCTAAATATGGGAAAAATCAACCAAGTTTTCAAAGTTGCATAATAACAAATAGAAGCCATTTGACACACGAAATGTTTCGAACAAAATTGTCTGACCCCCCCCCCCAAAAAAAGGTTTATTTTAACCCTTTCCCCCATGGGATCAAGAACGAGTCAACAGCTTTCCTTGGTGCAGGTAGTAAGTAGCCAACCTGTTATTGTACCAAGGAAAATTCTTGACTTGGGGCATTTTACTTTTCATTAAAATTGGTTTTTATGAAGATTGAAAATAAATTCTAAGTCCTGAAAAGAGAGGACAGTTGATTCTGTCCAGTTTTGGTCAGCTGGAGGGGGAACTTGAAAGGGTCAAAACTGATTGACTTCAAAATAATAAGCATTTTCAAGAAGGATTTTCATGCAGCATCAAAGTCATATTGACAAAACAGAATTATGGGAACTCTTGGAGCATTGAATAGTAAAAATCATGTCTGTATTAGATGGCCCATATATTTATAAGGTTGAGTTTATCCATTATCTGCTGTTTCGGTGCACGTACATGCAGATGGGTTGAAAAGTCAGTAAATGCGGGCGGGGTACATATGAAAGCACTCTTTCCTCATATGTGGTTAATAATAAACATTCCTCAGGACAAGAGGAACTGAATGCAATCGGCTCAAGCAACTGGCTCAATTCATATTTTCAATTATCACAAGTGTCAAATTTATCCCCAAATTAATTAGTCCTCCAATCCAGTTGAAATTTTCTTAGACATTTTTTAGATTGTCTCTTTTTCAGTTACTGGACTTAAATTAAAAAGGTTTTCAACAATTTCAATTTTAGCATACAGAAGTATTAATTTCATCAACTTTACATTCCATTTGAACATGAAACCTTCAAAATAACTCAATTTAAAATGTGCTATGTGGACGTTTCAAATTTTGTTGCTGTAAATCTGAAAACTGAGAAACGGATACTCTGAATTCAAAGTTCTGGTCCTTTTTCGCCCATCAGGCAAGCCCTGCACACTGCCTGCACATGGACCTACGTGAGGTCCATAGCCTGTCACAGGTTCATCCAAACAATAATAAAACAAATTTATGCCAATTATTTGTGCAAAAAAAAAAGTGCAGTCTTTATTGTCATGAAGCTACATTTATTTCTGAAAGCAATATGTACGTGCATTTTACACTTGTCTCGTGTACTGATTAGGTCTTGTCTTTGCATGAGATATGGCTACGCATGTATCCATTGCATGACTCTGTTGCAATAAGCCGGGAATAGGTACACAAGAATCATGGAAAAATGTGAAAATGCAAATATGTGCAAAATATGAAACACTATGAAGATAACGTGTTGTTCTTGAACAGGCAATTATATCTGCAAAAGATCAACTCGTTGTCTACGCAATGTTGTCAAATGAGGACATATGACGCCTCATAACAGCAGCTGCAAGAGATTTCAACTCACCGAACATTGGGTCCACATTATCGTGTATCAGTGGGTTTTCCCTCACTAAGAAATTCAGCTAAATCATCCCTTGTACGTTCTAAGGCAATCTGTAATGTATCCTATGCTTGTTTTCCTTACCAACACCAGAAATCTGCGTGGTATGCCGCAACACGATCGCCAACAGACGTGGGTGCTGCCATATTTGAAATGAGGTCAAAGGTCAGAAAATCGTAGCCCTTTTCTCGCCTCTGCACAGCAAAGAGTTTGGGCACTAGGGAGCGCTCGCCGCCTGTGAGATATAACACTTATCTATGACAGTGATGAATTGGAGTTTGTGTAGCACATGAAAAAGTGTTTATAAAATTGGGATTAATGCTTTCCAGAATTGATTAAATGATAATTCAATTGCAGATTGAACTTGTATTAATCATGACGTCTGTACATATAAAAAGGTACTCTTTTCTATTATGTTTAGGAATACACTTATTCAACTGAAATATGGCATTTCCACTTTGAGAATAGAAAGGGGGGGATTGTATATACACAATATACGTCTTAGAGGGAGCCAGTGTACAGTATGGTAAAAACATATTTTGGGGTTTTTAATATCACTGAGGCATACTTTGTTTTGATAAAACGTAATAATAACAGGGTTTATCTGTTTATGACTGGATCTGGGCAGACAGGACTGTTGTGTGGCACATTTTATTTGGGATTTCAATTTGATCATCCTTGTGTATATACGGAGGTTAATGGCCATGCTAGGCAGAGCTTTGACTCTCAGCTATAGGAGAGCTTCCCTGGACGAAACTCCTGAGCAAAAGCAAAGCCAAATCAGATCCGCCATCTGACAACATAGATGTATTGGTCAAGAATAATAAAGCCTAGAAGAGGACGTTACAAGAACCTAGAAGAGTTGTTTCATTATTGCTAAACAAGCCCACCTTGTGTGACCATCCAGCCAACTTTATTTTCCATCAAATGCAGTCAAATAAACCTCACAATAGACTGGGTGGTTTACATAACTGGCTTCGCATGCCAGGATTCTTCACCTTTCAACTTCTGATAGCAGATGGCTGAAGCAAATCTGGATTATATCATTATCAATGGTGGTTCTGATGAAGGCGATTGTTATATCATAGACATACAAAACAATACCATAGATGGGCATCAACGTACGCCTGAACCTGAACCCACTCCAGAACCAGAACCGACTCCTAGTACCTCAGCCCGGTCCAACAAACAAGACCCGTAGCTCACAGAAGAGGGATCTCTTGAGGCAAGTGCACAGATTGAGACAGAAGCCCACAAGTCTCTATGAGCAACAAGAGAGGGAACAAGACCTCACTAACACAACTCTAAACTGAACCAGATGCCTACAAGTGGAGCAGGACTAAGGAAACAACAAACAAAATGAATCTGGACCAACTAAAGTATTGTCAGAGGGCATTGCAAAGATGATGCAGGACCACAACCATGGCATTGCGGCCTGCCATAATGATTACAAATGGGCCGAAGAGCTGAAGTCAGTCATCAAGACAATTTGGAAGTGCGACAGACAGATAGCTGCCGAAGTGAGGGAGTAGATCAATGAAATCAACATGCACTTCCTTATTTGCCGGATCTGCCCGGAGCAGTAATCAATGTGATGATGCGCGCGATCGCAGGATCTCTGAAGAAAAAGGTAGAGAGATTTTTATCATTACAACCGTCCCACCGAGCTACAGAGTGGCGGGATCTGAAGACACCATATTTGGAAAGCCTTTCTTTTGGCCAATGAAGATGAATGCTTGAAAAATGAATTGGATATTACACAAACCGACTATGAAAATTTGGGACACTGCAATAAAATTCTGTGAGGCCACTCAATGCACATAGCCAGGACACAGAAGCGCATGTGCAGAAAAGGCTATTATCAGAGCATACACAAAAGCTCTGAATATTGCTGAATTAGCAAAGAAATTTATAGTGAAGTCTTAACTAAAGACATTTGAAGATGCCATGAATTACACTGAACAACTAGAAGGAGGACTGAAAATGTTTCGAGGACTTGATAGGAGAGAAAGACATAAAGAACTGATGGAAATTGGAGTCTTGAAGGAGGGGATGAAGGAAATTCTCAAAGGCTGGAAGACAGTGCCAAGACACAAATGAAACTGGCTACCCATGTAACAAGCTGGAGACGAAACCAAACATGCCATAAGAGACAGTGCCACCTAGAAGTTCGATACAAGGGAAGTGCTTCCACTGTGACTGGTGGGACACAGAGTTGCGAACTGTAGGAAGAAGCAGGCCAAAGCCCAGCAAAGCTCAACCCAAAGGGCAGTGGAGAGACCAACAACCAATCAGAAGTCTTTAAACTAGAGGCTGCAGCAGGCAATACTGTAGATAGTTGGAACATTGCACTTGCTCTATCTTCAGTAAGATGTAATGCACTCCTAGATACTGGAGCTAGTGTTAACTTGCTACACCAAAGACTTTTCAATAAGTTGAGTCGATGTAAGGGACAGTCCAAATTTCTTCAGCCATGTCCATATATTTTAAGTGTTTCAAGAGAAAGATTAAATATTTTAGGTGAAACTAAAATCAACATTGACAACGCTATTGTCTTCAAAGTTATAATAGAAAAGATATATCTGATGACATGATTTTTGGAAAAAAAAGGCAGAGTATTGTGAAATATCCAAAGAGGACATTGACATGGTGTAGGGAGGTTGGCTGTTACAAGCAAATAGGAAATATGGTATCAATGCTGTATATAAAAGTGTCAATAATGGATCAACTGTAGCAAAACCAGATAGGTATACTGGACATCCTGCTATTGATAAGGTATTGGACAAATATAGTGATGTATTTAGTGAAAAAATGGACCCACATGGGCTTTGTGAACAGGACTCTGTGAAGATTGACACACAAGGACATTCTCCTATAAGGTAGAGGGCTTAAAGGTCTTCCTTGGCAAAAAGAAAAATTATAGAGGAGGAAGTGGACAAGTTGTTAAAAGATGGAGTCATTCATCTGAGCTCTAGCCTATGGAGTTCAACAGTGACTTTTGATGACAAAGCCGGATGGTTCAACCAGATTTTGTACAGACTACTTGAAGTTAAATGATGTAGCGAAAAAGGATAGTTATGCTCTACCACTGATTCAAGACAGATTTGATCTGATAGGTGGTGCTGAGATCTAATGTATCAAAGATTTAAAGAGCGGTTACTGGCAAATTCTGGTTTCTTCAGAAGATATTCCAAAAACAGCTTTCTTTTGTAGCAAGGGATTACATGAGTTTCTCAGAATGCCTTCTCGTTAAGCCACTGCTCTGGCTATATTTCAAAGAATTACGGACAAAGTCTTATCAGGATTGATAGGAAAATATGCATTTATGTACATAGATGATATTGTTATTTAATGCAGTGATAAGAATACACATGCAAAAAAATTGGAAAAGGTATTCCAAAAATTACAAAATGCCGGACTGAAGATAAAGCTATCCAAGTATTCCTTTACAAAACCAGAAGTCAAACTTCTTGGTTATATCATTAATCAAAAAGGATTCTGTAGCAACCAGGAAAAGGGGACACCATTGTTAAAATGGAAGATCATTCTTAGGAATATGTATTTATAATTCCAAAACAGTTCCAAATAATGCTGAAATGTCTGTGCCTTTGTATCAATTAACAAAGAAAAACCAACCATTTACTTGGGGTGATGAACAAAGCTTTCAAAAGGTGAGAGAACTTTTGCAATGACAAGAAGTTACGGCATATCCAGAGGTAAATAAGCCATACAAGCTATAAGCCATATGCAGACGCTTGTGGCCATGCTGTAGGTGGAATCCTTGTTCATGATGATGAAAATGGGGTAGAGGGAGAGTCATACAGTACATTTCACATCAATTGTCAGGGACATAATTGAACTGGGCTACAATTGAAAGAGAAGCATATGCAGAAGTTTATTGTTTTTCAAAACTCTGACCATATTTATGGGGGGGGGGGCAGAGTTTACAGTGTACACTGACCAGAAACCTCTCAGATCTTTATTTACTAAAGAAATGAGAAACACCAAGATACAAAGATGGCTCCTCTCATTACCAGAGTTTGGTGCTAAAATAGAATATGCAAAAGGAATGAAATGAAACCAAAAAAGGAAGTCAACACTTTTGACACAGAAGAGTGGATTGACCCTGAAGCAGTATGGGGTGATGTCATCAACAGTATACCATTGGAAACTAATGAGTTGAATCCAAAAGAAGTCAAGGAGAAACAACAAGAGTATTTTAACGATCTTTTCCAAGAAGCAATCAATGGAGATTCTTCCTATGGGGTATTCCAAGGATTGTTGTATTCAAACAAACAACCAACACCAAAGGATGCTAGTTATCCTATATTAGTTTTGCCACAACAATACAAGAAAAAAGGGGTAGAAAGAAGTCATATAGATGTAGGCCACATGACAGTGTACAAGACATTATGTAGGACTGGGGAGACTTATGTGTTGCCTGGAACAGTGTTCATGTTGCTACTGGGTATACCCTTTTCTATCTAGTGCATGGAGGGAGGGGAAGATTGCCCTTAACTAAAATGTTGAGGAACAGCCAGGGACCTCAGATATTGCAAGGACGTCTCAAGGACGTCTCAGTGGCTTATCTGATGCTCTCACTAGGGCTAGAAGGAATCTAGAAGAGTCTAGAAAGTTCAATTGGGATAGAATAAATTATTAAGCAAAAGCTGAGGATACATTTGTCTTCAAGGCTCAGGAACAACTAACATTGAAATCCAGATGGGATCCAGAGTCAGAAGAAAAGTATGCTGGTTATGTCATCAGCAAACTGGAAAACACAAGGTTGTCAACAGGATTGAGTTCAAACTATTTGATCAAAATATAGCTTGGGATGACGTACAACCACATCCTGTTAGGAACTCTGGAAATACAGCAGTTCCACAGCCCATAGCACAGTTCTACCCTGGAGCACAACCAGAGAAAACCAAAGAGGAATACCAACCAGACCAACCAGAGGAAATAACACCAAGAAGAACCAGACAACCAGAGAAGTTCACAACGAGATATTTCACAAGATTTCATGAAGGACAGCTAGATCACGCTGAAGATCAACTGACATCACAAAAGAGACCTTGACAGAGACCAAGGAACCTGCCAAACCCATGGAACAGTTCATGGTGTTAGTAATCTTCATTACCGAGACCATCACAGATGATGTTAAGCCTCTGGCAGACGGATTATTGATCACAGGAAAACTCCTAATGAAAGTACAGACAGCTGAGTGGACAGTTCTGGTTACTCTTGAAGGACCACAAAACCTAAGTGCCATTATTCATCATACACTACCATTGCCAATGAAATCAGGACCTTCAAACAGATGCAGTATGTGGACAAACTTCAATGGATGGAAGGACTGAAAACCAAGTTAGAATTATTACATCTACACGTCAAGCTCAGTCCAACGAGTCTGAAGAAAAGTAATCTGTTCAGCGGAAGAACCAGAACAAAATGAAGACTATTCAACTTTATTGGCAATATTGCAAGTTCTTCATGTGGAGTCTCCATGGATCAAGAGGTTGATGAAGTAAAAAAGCAGTATCTTGGAACCGATTTCAAAATAGTACATAAGGTAAATGATATGCTTATGAATCTAAACCATTCCCATATGGGACTGGATCAACACTCACAGAAGATAGATATTCTGTAAACGTATTTAAATACCAGGGCTCAAATTTGTGAGCCACAGGTTGCCAGTGGCACCTATAAATTATGTCAGGCTACTGATTTTAAACTCCAGATCACCACAGGCTACTTTTAAATATTGGCAATTGCGAGTACAAAAAAAAAAAAAAAAAAAAAAGACAGACAAACAAGCAAACAAAAATCTCAATGATAAAATATCCCAACCCGGTAAAAATCTTTTGGCCTCGTCTGAGGACTGAATGGTAATTGTTAACACCATTTATTATGTGCATGCATGTGTTGCTTTCAAAGCGTTGAAGTTCATTTTTCATCAAGACTGGAGGTAACGATTATTATTATAATATGGACATCTTCGGTGGCACTTGACTTTTTCTGAAACTTTGTGTGTGACAGTTGCGATGGCCTGCAATACGCCAGAAGTCATGTTGGTCAAAATGACCCCTCCACAGCCTGTGAAAAAAAAAAGACAGCTATTTTGTTTAAATTTGGGTTTGGGTCAGACACAAAAGACACTGATCAAAGGGACATATGCTGTAGAAGTATTTGCATATACAGGAATCTTTGAAGAAAATTGAATGCTTTTCCATCAGCGCTTATTACGTAAGAGATAATAAGAGCTGTATATCGCAAGCAAGTAATTGAATATGAAAGAAGGTTGTTCCTGGCCACAGAAAATAACAACAGTGGACCCAATACAACCTGGAACACTGTAACATTATAGTGTTGTGTAGCAGGCAGTACTATTCACTGCAACAGTCAAGATAGAGTGCAATTGTGTCAAACAAAGGAGATTGGAAACTTGAACAACCGGCACCAGGCAAGGGATGAGTTATAGCAGGGCCCTGGTTGAATTCATGAGTGGAACAGGATTGTCTTGACACACGTGTGAGGATAATAATAACATTTGTGTGGCTCTCCATCTCTGTGCCACGGTCCTGTGTTAAGGGGAAAAAAAGAAAAATAGATGAGGCAAAGGATTACCAGTCACAATCCCAAGAGAGGGTCCAAGCACAGGCATTTTGGTGTTGTAGGTTTCACCTTTTGTATGCTGGCAATAATTTTGATGGTCAAATTCTTTACATGATGGGGTGATACAAGCCAGATAAAAGGTACTTTTGATGGGGTCCAGATAGACAATTGTACCCTCGCTCAAAATTAAATGATATGGGTGTGGGATATGTGGGTTAAAAACTTAAAAAACACCCTGAACCCCTGGTTGATTTTTTCTGGTGGTGAAAAATTTAGAGAAAAAAATCACAAGGGTGGGGTAGGAGGGGGAAGGTTGCCTTTTTTCCCAGTTCTTTAACAGGTTTCTGTTTCCATTACTGGAAACATTTTGTCATCATTGATTTTTTTTCTTCATTCAATAATGTTGTTGGTTGGAAATTTAGTTGTTGCGTCTTCAGACGTATTAGTTTGTATAGACTGGCAATTAAAGATGATCATGTGTTATGTTTTAGTATTACAATGATGACCCTGTACCTAAAAAGAAACAGACCACCACTGACACTGATGAGACAGATTGCCCATCACATTCAGCATTGCCTGGCCCCTGTGCAAGAAAAATACAGCCTGGCTTGTTTGAAACTTACCTGTGGCTGAGAGCAAATAAAGATGAGCAGGGCAACATCATGTCACTCTATTGCTAAACATGTAGAGCAGTGCGTGAGAGAGTAGCTGGGAAGACTGAATTGGTATTGGGGACAAAATCATTTAAAAAGGATATGCTAGCTAAACATAATGACAGTAACCGCCATAAAGCAGCAGAGACTAAAAATTGCAAACAGGATATGTAACTCATTGTAAAAGCTAGCATAGAAGGCATCAACAAAGATTGATGAAAAATCTTATACAGATTTAATTAGCAAGTTTAATATAGCATATACTATTACAAAAGAGGAATAACCATTCAGCAAATTTGTCCCATGGTTGAAAACACATTAAAAGAATGACATTCCCTTCTCTGTAAGTCACGTCAGATGCCAAACATGCAGAAATCATTGAAGCGATAGGTGCATACTTTGAGGACAATTTAGTAAATCTCATAAAGCAATACAGATATATTGCTGTCCTCACTGATGGTGAAACAGAAAAGGGCATTGTTGAAAATGAAGCAATATGTGTGAGATTGGAGGGGGAAGATGGAATAACAAATTTGTAGCTTTGACAGCTGTAAAGCATGCACAGGATGATGGTGTTGTGGAAGCTATCAAGTGAAAAATACGATAAATTTATGTCGACCTGTATGGGACTCTTTTACAAATATTGGTAATGAGGGTCATCATCATGTACACCTGTACAAAAAGTTGGTGGCATTTACTGCAAACTGAGCATTGGTCAACATGGGACACAAGAATGGTGTTAAAGCAAAACTGCAACAAAAAGTACCATATTGCATCAATTTTTGGTGTGTATGCCTCACAGATTAGAACTTGCTGTGTCCAGTGCATTACAAAAAGCTTCAATGGCAGGAAATGTGATTGATATGATGGACGTAATACACCACACGTACCATTTTTCCTGCAAAAGCAGGAAGGAACTGTTGTAAATTGCAACTGAGTTAGGTGTAGAGCCTCACATGCTTACTGGTGTGAAAGGAACTTGCTGGGTGCCTCATGTATGTAGAGTGCGGGAAGTCTTTCTGGACAGCAGACCAGAAACAACTGAAACAGGACAATTTGCTGCCATCTTTTCCCATTTTGTGGACTTAGCTTCTTCTCACCCAAGGACAGATATCCAAGGGAGAGCAAAGAAGGTGGGTGTACAAAAAAAACAGGCCCTTTACACTAAATTCTGCCCTAATTGAAAAATATCTGCTGGTGGTGATGGATGAAATATATTGACAAACATTATTCACAATCTCAGCCTGATCTAGTTGTGTGTGAATGTGAAAAAAATTGGTGGATTCAATTGTTGTCTGCTTTACCCATCTCCTGCCACTTAATACTGTTGTGTGTATTTTAACAGGAATTTTCTGTAGAAAAATGTGTCCTAAGCAACAGTGATAACATGCCCATTGTCAGTGTCTTAGTCAACAGATTTCCTCAGAGCTCTCAACTGCTATTAGCAACCTGCAGCCAGAACAGTCTGAGAGAAGCTGTTGACTCAGTCTGTTCTTCAAATAGGACACTTTTAAAGAGTCCTCACCACCCCTTAGTATGCAAATACATGTTATTTTTAATCTGAAAGATGTTATGTTAGCATCCAAGACTATAGCTAGATTAAATATTTATAAGTCTGTGTCTGTAATATATATCTTATTGACTCAATTTAGAATATTTGCAGTAATTTAGTAGCTTAATTTATAAGCTCTGTGTTTTTCTATTTTGTATCCGAAGCTGAGAAGCTCAGATTCAGAACTTCTTTTGACAACCTGACTGTTTGCGAATAATTGAATGGAATATTTTGTTTCAGACTGTTGTTTTGGTCAATGGAAAAACACACGTCCTATTATTATTATTATTATTATTATTATTATTATTATTATTATTATTATTATTATTATTATTATTATTATTATTATTATTATTGTTATTATTATTGTAGCTTTGCTTTACATGTGAATGCTTCTATTTTCTCTTCTTTTCTCAGGTGGTGGGTTATTTGAAAAAGCCTGAGTTCCAAGCATTCTCCTACGACATGCTTGAAGTGTACATGGAGCTTGCAAATCTCGTCACATACAATGAAATAAACTTGTACTGCCCATGGTGGTTATGCATCTCACAAGCTATATATCAAGTCTCAAGGCAAACAGGATATTCCAGATTGCCTTCCAGCCTGCTTTGGTAATTGTAAGAAGTGTGTCAGTGTGATCAATGATATTGACGTAATATCCACCATCACATTCCTGGGAATAAAATTGGAAACCAATGCAGAACCTTTTGCTACTGTTAGTGTAGAAGATGACACCGGGACACCAACACATTTGAGAGACTTGGCATCAGGAGTAAGGAGACTTACCTCCAGTACCATTTCCACCCTAGAAAACAGGTTAAGCAATCTCTTAGGGGATATTGCTGGCCATGATGACAATGGTAAGGCATCAAAGGCAGTAGCATGCCTGGTACACTGCTTTAAGACTTATAGATGGTCAGAAGACGCAATAGACCTCACACTTCATGGGGACGAAGAAATCCAGTACCTTCTGGATTGCTTACAGCCAATACTGACAAGGTTTATTTACTGGCCATAAAACGTCATGCTGGCAGCTTTCAGGCAGGGTTTCCTCACACAAATCTACAGCTTTGAATTCCTAAATTCTACACTTACGTCTAAAATATTTGTTTTGATTATTTTTCAAGGGAAATGCAAACTGTAGTTAATCAATTCACTGTCTCAGATGTTAAGTTGTGGGTTGGATATACACGTTTTACAACTTGGCAATTTCCAGAAAAAAATGCAGAGAAAAAAAAAGGAAAATGTTGTCTGCTTAGCGGGCTGTCAGACCATTTTTTTGTATCTGGCTCTTTGAGCAGACTTGGGACTGTCCTGATGTAACTGATGCATTGTCACAGTTTTAATGTTTTGAATGTGTTGCTGGATATGTGTAAAAAAAACTCACTTTATCTCTGTTACAGGAGATACAGATAGCCGGCCATACTTATAAAGAATGTCGTACCATTTGCCAAGTTATCACTAAATAATTTTTTCAAGCCTATTATTAATCCTGTAATGAAGAATGTTAAGTATGAAGTCTGAAAATGAAGAATATTTAGTATGAAGTCTGAAAAGAAAATAATTCATTTATTAATACCGCAGCGCTACAACCATTTTTGCAGAACAACCAGGAACCTGTGTGATATTAAGTTTACAGTTATACCACTATAAAAGCTAAAAAGAATAAGCAGTTTACATGCAGAAGGCATAGCCATGGTGGTTTAGAGCTCAATCTTGTTCATTCCGCTGTGTGAAGCAAAGCCACTGACTAATGCTACAAGCCAGCTACCACTGCCTCTATTACTGCATTCTTTACACTACAGCCTTCCACATGCATTTGCTTAGTGCTGCTACATGCTGCTCAGGGAAGAGTGCCTGAAAAAAGGATATAAAATTATATGCTTAATTGTGAAGCATAATTATGTTATCAGTAGTCTTCTTTTAGCATAGTACTGACTTCAAGTATTACATGCAGCATAAAGTCATGCTGCTGTATTCGAGTCAATGGTTATAACATTATGTACTGAGTGGAAGACTTGGGTTAAGGAAATTAGTAACTGGTTTAGCATAGACCTTTTCTTTCAAGCATGCAAGTTATAAATTGTGCGACTCAATCAGAATTGACAAATTGACCGCAGGATTGAGCATTGATTAAACACAGCTATCCACTGATAGTGGGACTGCACTCACTGAATGCTGTTTTATGCAGATTGATAAATTAATCATAAAAAAAATAATATTTGCATTCAGCACAGTCATACTAAGAATAAAGATATTTTGTTTGTAATGTTCCAGATTCATAAATATCACAAAAACGATGTCAGTCTACTTTCTTCTTTTGCTGTAAACTCAGCTGACTGACAAGTCAGGAGAAATAAAAATTAATAGGCCTACCAGGTCTCTTTTTATTTTTGGCGGAAGTAATATAATTTGAGTTTTGAGCCGTTAGGCCTATACAGTTTGGAAACAGTATAGTCTGTGGTTAATGAATAATATTTCAAAGGTTAAGAGGATCGGTTTAAAACCACCAGTTGCCTTTTATGGGTGACTACCTATCTCAAGTCAGGAGTGAAATTTGTTTCTTCATATTGGTATTGGAAGATGAATGTTGATGCTTTGCTAACTCTGGAATCACTTTGCTGTCATTGTTGGCTTTGAAACTTATGAATATAGGTCAGGTTTTTCTGTACTTTTTAATCAATATTCAACACTTGTGAAATTTTGTGTGGTTTATCTTGAGAAATGACGGTGACTTTGAGGCCGCCAGAAGGCAGTGGAGGGATCTAAACACCTTGGTATAGGGCAATTGCTGGATAAGTCATTTCTGACCTTGTAGGCCCTGCAAAGAACCATATAGGGCATGCTAAACGACATTCTGCATCTGGCAGTAATTTGTCTTGTGCATTCCGTTAGAAGTGCACAGTGTGGAAGAATAATTACTACACAAAACAGGATAAAACTGATGAAAGGTGTTATCTGAGTACCAGAATGACCGCAAATTTAATCAGAACTTCATCTTAAGGTCCCTCATTGGAGTCTTTTGACCCAAAGCCAGTTATTCAGTTGTGGCTACAGAGGGCTGCCAGGCCAGTGGATGTTACTATAAGAAATGGTCCAGTGACAAACTGGCTGTCTGGAGTAGGCTAAGCTCTGAGTCGCTGTGTTCCATGGCCAAAACGTCACATAAAGGGTATGCCTCAGGAAGTTATAGAACTTTCTCTTATGTACCTTCGCGATTTGTAACCATCCAGACAATCTGCACATGTAACATTTTATGTCTGATCTAGATATTGGCAGCACCCATTGTGCCAAACTGATTCCAACTTTATTTTCCCTTGTCCTATCTTTACTTTTTGTGGACAGTTCCTCTCCTTTTGTATTCAACACTTCCTCTCGACAGAAACAAACACTACTAATACTGCTGCTGCTGCTACTACACCTACTACTACTTCTACTACTACTACTACTACTACTACTACTACTACTACTACTACTACTACTGTTATCACTACTACTACTATTCCAACTGCAGACGTGTGTGAGATGTCATGTGTGTGTGTGAAAGATAGAGATGTTATACTCAGTTGTATTTTATCTGACGCCATTCAATGTCAAGCTACCTGGACTACATGGTAGGATGCTGGTAGAAAAGAAATGAAATAATAATGTTAGAAGGCAACGGGTAAAATTTGAATCCCAGAGTACAGGGAGGGAAGGGAATGGTGATAGCCCTTACAAGGGCTCCCATGGGTATTCCCATAGGAAAAGCCTGAGCCTTAGAGGCGGAGATACAGCGTGTTAGGGATGGTGCTTTTTTGTTTTTGTTTTTTGTTTTTCAAAAGTACAGGCAATGAGGCCCACCACAGCTGTGAGAGAGTGGATGGTAGACCCTTTGCCTCGGCTCTGGTCCTGAAAAACATGGCAGCACAAGCTGGTAAGAAATACGATGGTTTCCCCCTCCTCATGTACTTTAAAAAAATAGGCCACCTGTGTCACACAGTATCAAAGGAAGATGGCAGACAAGCAGAGAGCCACAGTATTTGTATTATCACCATTACTTGCAGCAACCCTAACATGACATGCATGGTTAGTCTGGTATATTGCCCACTTGTACACCAGCTGCTTCCCCAACCTGTTACATTGCCTGTCATACAAATCAGTCCAGATGTGCCTCATAATGATCATCACAGCAGCTACTGAGGTGCAGTCTGGGCTGGCTCTGAGGCTCCGTTGTCTTAATTTACCACCATTATTGTCATTCACATCAGGTGTGAATTACCAATCGTGTCTCTTGAAGCTGATGTCCCAGGGTTCACTGAGCGTTCATCTGTAACCCTGTGCCATACAATTGTCTCTCCAAACGTCACCTTTGATCGCAGTTTATTCGCAATCCACATTCAGTAAAAAACTGTGGAGGTATGGATGCCAATAACAATAGAACATAGATAATAAATACAGAGAGACTAAAAATACAAATAACATATAAAAATGGATAAAATACATAACAGTAAAATCGTAAAGAGATTTGGCACCATTACATATTAGACTGGCATTACAAGTCGTGCATCCAGCAGTCACCATGGTTCTGTACCCCGCTTGGGACCGCCAGGAAGCAGAAAGGGTCCCAGTCAGAGAGCCACACCAGGGGGCACAGAATGCTGGACAGACACACCATAATTGGTGTAATTTGTTAAATATTTATTTGGTGCATCTTTTTTTAAAGCTTTATATGGAAAGCACATCCCAAACATACTGGGGGAATATTATTCCAAATTTATGATCCTAAAAAGGACAGGGATTTCTAGTTTGAAGAGAGATTAGAATTCAGGGAGGCCCAGGTGTTGTAGGTTTGAATGGCAGATACAGGAGTCAAATGTTTTGGAGGTAAGGAGGAACTTAATTATTCACAATTTTCCAAAGAAAAATACAGAGGTTTTAATGTAATCCCTGGTAAACACTTGTCCATTTGAAAGTAATCAGCATGTGCAGGGTATGCATTCTTGGGTGACACTGCAGGATTCTCCTCATGGCCTTATTTTGTAGTCTTTGTGTCTCATTTCCTGAGGCTGCCACCCCAGACTGTACTACAATATTCTAGATGGGGTAATACCAAGGTGTTATACAGAGTAATTTGTGACTCAGTCATTAAACATTCAGCCACTCTGCTGAAGACACCAAGAACCTTCCTTAATTTGTTAACAGTCTCATCCACTTGGCTATCAAATTTAGACTCTTGGTCAAAAGTCACTCTTAAATATATGCATTCATCATTTTTGTTTTCTTCAGCACCATTTAGTGTAGGGCCAGGGTTTGAATTTAGAGACTTCCCTTTTCTGGTTGTTACATATGAGCATTGGCATAGTGTTACCAACATGAAGACTGAGTTTATTGGTATGCAGCCAATCTAAATCATTAGTAAGGTTTTCCTGCAGTAAATTGGAAATAGTGTCACCGAATTTGTAAGAACAGAAGAAAGGGTATCACCTGTATAAAAATTAACTGTTGAATGTTTCTGGCGCACACTGATGCGATTATACAATAAATAAAGAGTAGCGGTTGTAAGTTGATTATGTACAATTTTTTCAAGTAATTTTGATATGATTGGTAGGATGGATATGGGTCTGTAATTTCTGGGGTCGGTTCTGGTACCTGTCTTAGAATGGCCAATTGTGGCTGATTTTCTGCCAAACTTGAAGCTGATTGAATAACACATCAGTAGCAGACCACAGTAGATTCTCAAAGTAATATGGAATAGGCAAGGATTCATGAACACCTGGAGCTACACATCAGTATGTAGGGTGGGTAGTTCTGTAGGTTGAAATCTTATGTGATGGTCAAAATACTTAGTCCCATTAGGAATGAGGTCTGGACCATGTCTTGTTGCCAGGTGCTGTTTACCTTCATGGGAGGAAGTACAACTTTTGACTGGGGAGCTGAGCAGGCCCAGTGCGGTATAGCCAAACGCTAATGACTGCTTGCTTCTAATTATTCAGTGTCACATTTTAGACTGAATCAGGAACTTTCTTTAACATGCTTTGGGTGCCCATAAATCTGTTGACACGGACTATTATATCCTATGTAACTACATGCATGCTGCTACTTGAAGGAAACGTCTCTTTGCAGTGAACATGAATCCAGCATCCTGATGATAATTCACAGCAGTTCCTTTTATGAGGTTAAACTTGAGACATAGTGGTCTTGACTAAGTTAAACTGAGAAAAATAACAGAACAGTCGTCAAGGTTTAATCTATTGAACACTTGTGAAGGTATGCAAAATTTTCATCGTGATCGAAGTTAGGGTTGCCCCAGTCGCCAAATATACTAAATCTAGGACCTTAACTAGCTTTGGCATATTTTCACGCTCATGGACAGCACTGCTCCTGTCACAGAAGCACAGTGGAATGGAAGTGTCTGTTTTATGATTTTGAACGGTTGTGGACCAAATCAGAGTTCTCATCTGCTTACAGGCCGTCTGGTACTTTAGACTTAATCATCGGCTTGGATCAATGAAAGCAGTATCCATCCCAGATGAAGGGACTACAATTGAAATCTAGAAAACCTGAGGAAACCACCTAGTCAGCACATGCCGCTGCTCCAGCAACAGACTCAAAACTAATTAAATTTTGGGTTGCAGCAATGGCCCTGTTACCTTCCTGTCCAATCAGTTACCAGTAACTTGGCACGTGACATAGGTATCTTTTCGTTGTTAAACGAAGATATACCTTCTACCAATGAGGGTGGCAGCCTTGCCGGCACAGGTAACCAAAGCCCTACATTGTCTGGCCCTGAACAATTTGCACAATACCTTTGTTTTGCATTGAAGAAAGATTATGTGATTGACTCCTTGTCTCCAATCATTCAGGAGCGGTTTGACGCATATGAGAACAGAATAAGTTATGTGGGGGTCACTTGAGGAAAAATGTAGTGAACTGGAGATGTCCCTTGACAAAAATGTCAAAAGCTCGATGACATGCTTTACGCTCAGGAGCAATACTCAAGACTTAATTGCCTATGTATAGCCAACCCTTGGCTGGAGAAACCTGGAGAAAATACTGATGAGATGCTGCTGATTCTTTTTTAGGAAACATTGGATGCCCTTTTAGCCGATTTAGAAATTAGCTGATCGCTTTGTATCAGCAAGCCTACACCTGATAAACCTCGACTGATAATTGTAGGGCTGGTCAGTAACAAGATACGGGCCAGAATCTACAAGGCCAAGAGTAAACTAGGAGAGCCGGAGCTGCTGGTTGGGGCATTTACGTGAACGAGGACCTCACCAAAAGTCACGCAACCGTCGCTTTTCAAGCCCGTGATTTCAAAAGGTAGGGCATCATAAAAGACATGTGGACTCATGATGGCAAGATAGTCATTTGTGACAACAGTGGTCCGGTCCACAACATCAGCAAACTGTCACATCTTCAGAAATTCTGATGATCTGAGCACTGATCCCTTATTTCCGGGCTTTCCGTGCTGATGGTCCAGCGGTAACAAGTTTTTCTTTTCGTTTGTTCATTTGTTTGTTGTTTTTATTGACCCAACAATAATTTGCGATATCGGCTACTGCTCACGTCAAACTTTTTGTGTTTTATTTGTATTGCATAAAATTCGGCCAAAAATAATACGTTACTTTGATACAATAATACAATGCAAGTGTGACGTACTGCCATGTACCGGATATATGATGGTTAAAAAGCTCAAAGGCTTTGCTGACAATACAATATTTGCATATGAGTACTTAATAGGGGACGTACCTTAAAGTCCTTGAGTAATCCTCGTACGTCCTTGGTAACATTAATGATTGATAATGCTAGTTTGTGTATTTTTTCTGAATTTAGTTTCAGATGACTGTGGAACCTGAAACTGGCACACTTCATCTGTATTTCGATAACAAATGAAATGAGTGCTCGTACTAAACTCCACGGTCGTACCTGTATATGTAGAAGAACTGTTACGTTTTCCTTGCAGTAACACACCAGTTTTTCAAGCTTATGTGTAATTACCACCTGGAAATATGGAGTTACTAAATGCAGCCTCTGTGAAAATTCTCTTTTTCATTTCTTGGATCCAACACTTCCCTTTTTTTCTAAGCGAAGTACTCATGTATGAACGCTAAAGCCTCGCTATCATTTTAGTTTTATTTTTGTTTCTTCTGTTGGCCCTCGATGTGTACAACATACTTACGTACTTGTTGTGTATTCCTACCTGTATTTACGTGTTGTGTATAAGGCCATCACACCCGTCATGGCGATTTATATGCGTCTCTGCATTCATCAGAAACGGCAAATTGCATTTGGGGCCAAGCCGATGTATTTCTGTTATTTTTATTTTTATTTATTTTTTTATAACTGACATAAAGTACTGGTTGCCAGTTATACATTTCGCATGCATCTTTGTACTACATATCATTCACGTTCACTTTCTATGTGTTGGAGCTGTTTTTGCTTACCTGCCTTAAGCAACTATCATTATGTACGCGTGTTATTCGTACACTGGGGTCATCGACACCGCAACTCCTTGTGTCGACATTTTAGATTGTAATCTACGCACGGGTTTGCTATGTAATAGCTATATAATTATTCGACAAAGTACTGTCTTGTTATCAAGCATATTTTAAACTATATATTATGTGTTTTGTAGTATTCAATGGTCCTCATGCTTAATCGGGTCGATGTATTGCATTTATAACGTATATGTATATATAGCATTGCTTACACATGTTTTACATTGCTTTTCCCAGTTTTTTTATTTGTGCTTAGGGGATGCAAGATTTTGTATAAAATTACGCGCTCTCAATATGGTCTCCTACTGCATATACTACAACATTTTCAGTTTTTATACTGGCATTCTCTGTTTCTTTGCAAACACATGTTCTGAAATATATAAGTCGACATGCCTTTTAATGAACTTTCTTTATCCAAGGTTACGTATATTCGCATTAATTGCTATAGATATATTAAGACTGGGGAGAATTGGTCACACCTTGTGTCATGATGCACTCTGTGTATTAAATTGCATATCTTGCACCACATGCACAGCATGGATAACTTTCTGGTCTACATCAGCTCAGGTGCAGTATACATTTACGCACCAATGGTATTTTGAGTTCTGGGTGGCCTGTTTTGTGCTGATAATCGATGGTTCTGTGTAAATTCCGACATCATATATTTTCCGCTCCACGACAGATGTGTTATTTTTGCATGGTGTGCACTTGCATATCTTTTATGTTTCAATACCGTGTGGCTGCAAAACGTCCTATTAAAAGAAATTCTTGGTTGCTGTACATACAAATTTATACGTGTTATTTCATTGCAAACGATATCCTGTACTTGCTACTTGTACTTCATGTTTGCTTCATGTGTACAGCCGTCCCAGATACTACAGTCACATATACACATTTAACATGTATATGTGATCCTATTGCGATTCTCCTAATTTCCTTATTGTTTTATATATGGCTAGCTGGCATTTTTCTAAATAGCTGTCCCACTACGTATCGTCAGACCTTGTTTGTAATTTACATTTATTATTCATGTGAGAACAGGAAACGTACTTGTTTGGATTTTTACCTGTTACTAATCTGTCTTCTTCTAATTCTGCTCACATGCGATCTTAATCCTGGTCCGGAAGCAGCCTTGGTGACATCAAATTATGTCATTTAAACATAAGACGTCTATACAAAGATAAATTAAAGCACATTCGTGCAGATATCGCAAACGAATTTGACATTAAAGCATTGCCCGAAACATTTCTGCCTGACTCAACACCGGACGATCCACTTTTTTTTGCCAGGCTTTCACGGTATATTCTGAAGGAATCGATCGCCTGGTCCTTGTGGCAGAGTGGCCTTATATTGTTCTGAATCGTTGAGAGTTTCAAGGCGTCATGGCTTGTAATCTCCTGATGGAGAACTTCTTTGGGCTGAAATAAGGGTACTTAATAACTAAGTAACAAATTCTTCTAGGTGTGGTGTACAAACCCCAAACGCATTCAATTCCTTTTGGGAACTTTTTCAAGATAGTATCGATCTGGTAGAGAAATCCAGTACCCGGAATATGATTATAACCGGTGATCTTAATTCCGACTCCAGTACTACTTCTGGTCGTAAATTTAAAGACTTTTGTACCGCTAATATGCTTTCCCTGCATATTGACAAGCCTACACGAAATACTAAAAATACCGCTACCTGTTTGGACCAATTTATTTCAAATATTCCCAACTTCCTATCTGAACATAGAGTTACTACTCCACTAGCTAACTGTGACCAGTGTATCATTTCAATCAACATTAAATTTCACTGTAAAAAGATCATCTATACGTGAGACACATTTGGGATTTCAAGAAAGCGGATTTCAATCAATTTAGAAATCACTTGGATAGAGTCCATTGGGAAATTTGTTTCAAGTCAAATGATGCAGATAGATGCCGTCTTTCCTGGCTGGAACATTTTTTTTTCACAAGGGGCACGGCACTGTATCCCAAAATGTAACAATGCAACATGGGCAACAGTTGCGGACTCCAGAAAGTGTTGCTGCATCGGCTAAATACAATGAACTTCGTAATACCTATAAAGAAACATTAAAGCTTGCTTATTGTGAATTTGATGAAAATCTTTGTGAATCCCTGGCTAATGGTCCCAGGGGCAAAAAACAGGCTGGCAGACAGTTAAACAGTTTTTGAGAGGCGATAAATCTACTACAATACCATAACTACTGATAAACGATAACCATGTAATCGATAGCCTCTCCAAAGCGGAGTCCTTCAACAATTGTTTCCTGGGTCAATGGAACATTGACACTTTAACTGCACCTAATCTGCCACAGCCCGAGTTACCTTATAATACTGTAAATGATATAGTGATAGCTGAAAGTGAAGTACTTGATATTAAAAAATTACTGGGTGTAATGAGGGCCACTGGTCTGGACAATATTGGCCCCAAACTGCTCCGTGAAGCCACACCTTCACTTCATATACCTGCTGTCATTGTGTCCAGCCGAATGGACACAATGACAGCAGAATCATATTCTTTATAAACCGATCCTTGATTCAAGTACCAACATGTCTGCAGTTGCAGAGACCACACGAAAAGTCCAGGTCAACAGCTTTCCTCAGTATGGTTGAGGCTCATTGACCAAAAACCTGCCAAGGAAAGCTGCTGAAAATGAGGTACCATTATAGTTAAAACAGGCCATATCAGTCGGGAACATTAGATGATCAAGGGCTTTCAGCCTCTGACTATTCAAATACTAAGATGTGTGCCTCTTAGCTGCTCCTATATCCAATTGAGTAATAATGATGATGATGATGATGACGACGACGACGACGATGATGATGAAGAAGAAGAAGAAGTATGCTGGCACTTGGATGAATTATTTGTTGTGTTAGTTTTGGGATTTTCATGGCCTTGGTTTGCAATATTATAGAGAATAAATAGAACGCTGTGATCATAACTTCGCGGATCCAGGTTACGAAATTGTCCACACATTGTTTGGTTGGCCGTAACATATCCTCTCGCACCTGACAGTCAAAGCAAGTTATCAAGAGAATGCATGATCAACGGACAGACATTGTTGAGAGCTACAGACACGTATTGCCCGCTTGCGAGCATATTCGTATGTTCGTTTTGATAATCTGGTATGGGCTTTGGCATCGGCCAGCCGCAGTTGGCAGTAACGCCAGCTCTATGCCACCACAAATTTGCAGGATTCACTGACAAATTAAACTACACTGTGCTTTGGGTGTACTGGAAGATGTCGATAGATTTCAGATATAAGCTATGGTCTGAAGTCCTCTGTTTCTACTGGCCATAAAGTTATTTCACAGTCTAAGTAACGAATTGTTGAACTGGATATACAGATGTGATGAACGTTTCCATATATGTGGAGAGGATAAACAAGGATTATTAGCCACCTGTCTATGACTGTTTTTGGCTATCAATGCAACACTAGGGAGCTCAGACTGCTCATGACTGTCTTTGAAGTGTGTATGTTGAGGCTCATGATATTCGTGGTGTAGTTTACACAACCGTAACCCTTCCCTGCTCATTTCATCCACATGCCTAAATATCTGCCTTACAAAAAACACTTAGATGAGAATTGCGAGTGAGACCTATAAAAAAGCACGTTGTCTGTTTCGCTTTTCATGGGTTAAATGTTCGTCCCGCACCGAGAAAGCTGCTGATGGTATATTCTAACAAGGTCACTTTATTTGTTACCAAGGACAAGTTATACGTAAATTGATGCACACCTTTTGTTTTCTACGCCTACAGTAGTGCATTGTAAATACTTACCTCTTTCCAGTTTTGTAATCCAATAAAGGTAGCCAACCTGGGAGACAAGTAAGACTCTTCTGTCCACTTTGCTTTAAGAATGTGTAAGATAAACTTAAGTTCATCATCACTTAGAATTGAAACAAGATCTGCCTTTATCTCTGTCAATGTGGTGCACTGTTGTTGTGCACGCTCCCATGTAAGCTCCTCCTTCAGAGCTCCATATCTATACGTGTAGCAGAAATCTCTATGTAATTCCCATCCTCCAGGACAACTGTAGATTGAATTGATATGTTGCACAGATTGGTAGGGAAACAACTGGACAAAAACATAGAACCCCTGGAAAACCTTAGAGTGATATTCTTCCAAAGTTCCCCATATCTGAATCCTCTGTGAGTCAATAGTTTTTACTAGAATGCTCTCTCTCTGAAGTACAGCAAATGGTATGGGTCTTAAAGACCTCCAAGAATACTTGTCATTCTTCATTGTAGTCTCAGTAACAAAAAAGTTTGACTTTGAACAACTCTTGAAAGTACAGACTGACTCATGATCAGATAATATCGCATATATATAAAGGACAAAATAATGTGTGTAAAAAGTATTGACAGGGCCGCTCAGACCAAGTAAATAGTATGGCGCAGCCGTATTTGATTTTGTCATTGAAAAATACGGCAATGCAATCGTTCCGCATGTAATAGGGTGAATAAAAGAAAATAAGTTTTTCGGAATTAATATCGTGCCTGGACTGCAAGTAGAATTGCTAGTTTTGCTTACCCAGGGGTCCGAGATTAAAAGTCCAAATCCTGACGAAGACCACGTACAGTTTGCATTATATTTAAATGTTGCATTGTTTGATTGTGTGGTTGTATGAGTCTGAAACCCAAGAGTTATTGGATCCTTCATTGGATGGACATGCAACGTTGCTACAATTTTGCAATCTTTTTTACCTGGACGAGGACTACCATTAAAAGCCTTGACAACAAATCTGTACCATGACCTGCTGATAATATCCACGCGGATATTGTGGCGTATTTCTTTGGGATGTGGATAGTTGAGCAGCATAATACATTTACCCTTCTTGGGACTGACGATAATATGTTTGTCATGATGATTCCGAACTACTTCAGAGACCAGACCAGGGACAGACTCACCAGATAAAATTGTCTCCAGCACAACGCCACGACATTTTGTGGTAGAAAACAACAGTTTGAGGAAACCTCCCCTCTGATATCCCGCTGTATCTACGTACATGATCATCTCTAAACTGTTATCAGATGAAATAATTGCACCGCCAGCTCCTGAGAATAAATAGTCGGAACGAACCCCACATATAGGTCCATATGTTTGCTTCCCATCTATGATTACCATGCCGTCTGATTCACAGTTTCCTGTGTTCGATCCATCAAATACACACTCCAGTATTAACACTTGTATGAAATAACGGCTCGATGTAATAAATGTATATTTAAGGTACAAGCCTTTGTTCAAAACGTCATAATTAAAATGTTGCATTTTTCCGACAAGTAACGTTATTTTATACATCCTTTTTGAATCCATTTCAAGAGATACAAACGTAACTTTCAATTTTGAAAATTGAAACGAGATGTTGCGATTTGATACCACAACAGTATACGCAATTAGAAGTTGAAAAAGCATAGATGTCACATTTGCAGGCTTGTCACGGGATTGGGAACCCATAATACGTGTTAAAACTTTTGAAATAGTGTATCTACCATCAAAAATTTCAACAACAGATCCATTGGTCCAGACATCCTCAAGAGTTAGATTGAGCTGAACCAGCTTTCCTATAGGTACCCTTACCAACCAGCGATATATCTTGTGAGTGCTTTCAACCTCTATCTCCAGGTTGTGAGTCCATAAAATCTGGCCATGTGGTTGCCTCAGAACCACTACATTTCCCAAAACTTGTCTTGCTCTGTCAGTTGCCTCAAATGATGCGTAAAACCCAAAGAACTCACTCACTCCATCAGAAACAAATTGTACATAGAGAGTATTTCCGGATGTGTACAGATACCATGGATATCTCATTCCACAATAACGACCGATCAATTGATCGCCTTTGTTTTTTCCATCGTGTACTGTAACATAATCATATATACATTCATCGCCAGAATACTCTAAATAGAACATCTCAAAGGTAAGATTAATTCTTAAATCAAATTTCACTTCAATAGTCCATTGACATACCATGTTTGGGCTGTACGGTTGAACTTTGTGGCCTTGTGTCCGATGCAGAGCCTTTAAACCAAACGAACCACATGGGGATGTGATATAGCGCATGTCACCACATCCGCTTTTTCCAGTGCCGAAGTTACAAATGGAACGTTCTATCTTTGTCACAAGGTGTACGAGTTTCAGTAACGTTGTATGGATGGTGATACTCTTGCCAAAAAAATCTACACATCTGCACAAGGAGTCTTTATCTCTTGAATAGGAAATCACTGCAGAGTGAAATGTTTTCAGGGTTTGGCATATGGATGGTGAAACTGGACTCATCAGTATGAGTATAACCAACACAAATAAGCCCAGCATCTTTTATTGATTAACAATAAATCCACATCAAAGAAGTAAACATATCCATTACTATCAATGTTGTCCTCCAATTTTCAAGAAGTCAACTATAACAAATACTTGCTTTGTTTCCAAGATCAAGATATCCTGTATAATGATACTTTGGCGATCAAGATATTGTAGAAATAACACCCAGTTGTAGGTTGTTAAATTTGTGATCTGTGCGTCATTTTTTGCTTTATTCTAAAAAAAATGAAGAGTAAACGGTCATCAGAGTACATATAACAAATACAGCTTGTTATAAATACGTGCATATAAAATATCTTAGTTTTCTCATGTTAAAATACGTATATCGTCCAAAGGTAAGTTTGGCGCATGGTCTCTGGCTTCATTCTCTGCATTAAGCACAGTATCAAGAGTTTTGGTGGGTCATGTAAGTAGTCGTTTGAGTCATGTCGCAGTTTATATATGCAAGAAGGTCGCGTTAAATTTTAAATGAGAAGCAAATGTCGAAGTTTAAATCGAGAAGTGATTGTCGTACTTGTTAAATGTCTTATTCATTTTTCTACATGGTAGCTTTGTATCTGTATCTTTCTTCCAGTTATGACTTGACGATTTGTCCGGTATGAGGTCGTAAGACTTGAAGACTGCTATCAGTTCTATGAGATCGACTTGTTACCATGAGTTGTGAGAAATATATGACCCTATATCTGCAAAACCATTAAAGCGCATTGACCTCAACAGGCCGCTTGTGTGTCTTCTATGTGACACCTCATACAAAAATGTCTCTATGCAATTTCAAAGCAGTTGAAAAGTGTTTTTGCAGAGGATACTTGAACATTGTGCCAAGAAATGAATCCCCTGCTTAAAATCATTCACAAATCCAAACCTCGCTGTCCATGTGGATAAAGTTGGAAGGGATTCACCCAAAGCAGATTTTCGCCATATGAGAAGTGAATTTGGCTCCTAGTAAAGTCCAAAATATATCTTTTGTTACGAACAATGGACGAACGCACAGACAGATGATAGATGTAGACTTATCGTGTAAGCTTAGCTGACTAATACGTCAACCGAATTGAAAACGTATAAATGGTCAAAATGTATCACTTATGGACATTAAGTTATATTTGCACGTGATTGGTTTGACTGTAATTTGTAAATTTTAGCATTGATTTAGTCACAAGGGTGACACACAATTTGTAACCGGATGTACCACAATGCGATCTCAACCATTATATGTCCATGATGCCATTCATAAAAACTATGCAAACAGATCATCAGTACTATAGGTGGTAGTACTAGCACAAGAAATCTGTGAATGTCCTCTGCTTAACCGACTTAGCATGCGCAAACTAATCAAACATGTTTTCAAGGTCAGGGGCAACGTCAGTAATTTAGACTGAAGGATCATTCATCCCACTATGTGATCTGGATATCAGATCTTTTTTCCTTTATTTCAAAATTATTTGAGCCTAAAATGATCATTGACAATGGTTCCTTACACTCACAAGCACACATAAAGTCCTCATTTATGCAGCAAATAAGAAACATATAAAACGCTGTCCTGGTCCAGCCGCTTGCCTTACAGCAAAGAATTAACAGAGAGGAGCGCAGAGAGTTCGGGTATAGACAGTTAAATGTAGTTTTATTGCAAAAGTAAACACCTTTGAAAGGAATCAGATAAAAGCAAGTATTCACATATTTTCAGAAAAACACAAGAAGAATAATATACTTCAATATGGGAAAGTAGAGGAGGACAACCACCAATATGAAAACCTCCTGTTACAACATAGCCTTTACGGTGAACAATCATGAAGTAGACTTTCCAGGTAATTCTAGAATTTATTTTTAGACTTGAAGGTCGATAGTTGTCTTAGAACCTTAGGAACTTGGTAAAAGTCACTCAAATTCAATAGCAACCTGAACATTTAACAGGGCCATCATTTTGCGTCAATTCGAAAGTTCTAGCTTAAGGTAAGGGTACAATTCAGCAAAGTTTGGCCCAGGAAATCAAGTCAATATCACCCATACACATTTTAAATGGATTCTTAACGATTATGATCATCATGAACAACATCAAGGTTCACAGCTAGCTGTTCACTTCTTTATCAAGCGAACGGTGGCCTGTTTAAGAGACATGGCTCTTCTTCATTTCCTTTAAGCATTTTTCCATGGTGGCGCTCTGAATGAAAGAATATGTGTATCAAAGTACATTGTGAAAGCTTGTGTACACACACACATTTGTATGTATGTATGTATGTATGTATGTATTTATATATATATATATATATATGCATATATATATGTGTGTGTGTGTGTGTGTGTGTGTGTGTGTGTGTGTGTGTCTGTGTGTCTAGTAGAGAACGGACCATTGCAGAGGGCATTGCTCCACTGTGGCGTTTTATGATATTTGTCATCGCCATTTTAGATTAATTACGAAAAATACATAGCAATCAGCAAGGATATGTGCATTAACTGACAAGTATCCGAATTGAAAAACTCATTAAAAATCAGGGACCCACAGCAATACCACTCGGTGGACACTTTTATTTGACCCTTTCACCAGGTACATTTCTACCAAAAATTAGAACTTGATCTACGGTTTTGGAGATGAAATTGAAATATCAAAAACTACCAAAACATCACAAAAAGGAGAGAAGTCTCAGTGCTACCTGGTAAACAATTAAGGTATATAGTTCGAGCACTGTTTCTCTGCAATTTCGAGTCCATAGGCAGTAGTTTCGGAGAAGGAAATAAAATTTAAGATTTTGCCAAACACCCAAATCATTTAAAAATAAAAAATCATTGGCGTAAAACCAGTTTAAAAAAAAAAAAACTTGGCAGACCACAACCCAAGGTAAAAGGTCACCAAGTTTAAAGAGGATCTGGCCATTGGTTTTGGAGCGTCCTATAAGCTCAGCTGACCGAAATGTCAGTTGAGCTAAAAATTTATAAAGAAATGAAACACACTGGGGCGCCACCTTTTGACTAATCCTGGTAGAGGCTTATTCAAGGTATATCCCTGCCAAGTTTGATGTGAATCTGACGGCTTCAGAAAGGCCAAAAATACGAATCTGTTGACGGACAAACGGAGGCCTCTCCTGTAAGGTCAGCTGAATGACAAGTCAGCCGAGCTAAATTCGTTTGCACGTGTATAAGACTGAAGCCCACCAAGGTACATCCTCACCAAGATTAAAAAGGATCTGCTTGACCGTTTTGGAGATTCATGCATATCTGCATGCATTTACAACACTATCCCTATGCTAAACTTACTGACATAATTATAGTCTTAGTGATCACCCAAAAAATTACAAGCTAACAGCAATGCTACCAAAGCGAGGTACATTCCCGTGGAATTGGAAGAGAATCCAGTCCGCGATTTTGGAGAATAGGTCGAAATGTACAAAAAAGACCTACGGTCTATAGGAATCACAGCAACTGACAAGGACTGAAAAAGCACATATACATGTATTATTCAAGATAAATCAACTTACATAGTGGAAAGTGAGATATGTGTTAGGTAATTCTAGTTCCTTATATGGTTTTTGAAGCTTGCAATGACTGTCATAAATTGAATCAACAAAATTAAATACAATGAAGTCCGCAAACAAAAATGGACATTTAAAACAATTTTTTTACAAATATAAGTGAGCACAAATACTTGATTCATATATATATCGTGACTGATCTGTTGCAATAACACTTCAATTCAATGCCTACATGTGTATAATTTTAACATAATACGGCACGGTTAGGAGCCTCACATATGAGGATACTTTAGAATGGGACTCTTTATGACCCAATTTCAACCTTATTCCTAGCACAATTTTCAGGTGGAAGATCTGTAGCCAGTGTGCAGTGTGCAGTGTATGGTAACTTTGGATCAATATTACATATTTAATTTTTCAGAAGTACAGTGAGCCTATATATTTTCCGCTTTCCAATTTGGACCATGTTGGGGTCAAATTTTGGGTACTATAACACTGCACTTTTTTTTTTAATATACATGTGACATTAAAGGGCAAAGGTCTAGGTTATTTGCCACTGTTGAATATTCATTGAGCCATAATTTGATCACCTTTCATCCGATTTGGACAACATTGGGGTTAAATTGTAGGTATTGTTACACTGCAGAACTTTGTCGTGTAGATGTGACTTAAAAAGGTCAAGGTCATTTGGTCCTTTGAAATATTCATTGAGCCATAAATCAATCCATCTTCATCCGATTTGGATCATGTTTGGTCTTATAGTAGCTATTGTCATATTGCACAATTTCATAATTTTACATGTGATCTCTAAAGGTAAAAGGTTAAGCTCATTTGGTCCTTTGCTATAAGGCAGGATGACAGAAGGGCACGTGAAAGATTACAAATAATAATCAGAAAAATAGCTTAACCAAATTGTCTTATACCCATTGATTTGCAAACGTCTGGTAATTGTGATGTGTACACTTATTGAACATGATGGAAAGTTAATCCAATAAACGTCAGGTAATGGGCTGAAACCAATCTGGCGAACAACTTTGGTACCTGATTCCTTTTTTATCTTCTTTTTATAAACACTGCCGGTTTTTAATAAACACTGCCGGTAGGTTTAGAACATTCAAAAGCAAGACAACACTAAATATTCTCAAAATATTCTGTTATACATTGTTGAGCAAACAGCAGATCTGTGATGATCCAGAAGTGATTTTATGCCACATGTCTGGAAGAGTTATGTTTTAAATTTAAATAAATTTACAAAATCATTGAAGCGTAACCTATAGTGCAAAAAAGTGTTTGAAACCTAGCCAAGGTATATCGCCTGTAAATTTGAAGTGGACCTGCTCTATGGTTTTGGAGGGAACTACTTATATGTTCATGTGCACGGTTATCCCAAAGCAAGCCACTTCACTTCTGACCCATCATGTAAATTAAAAAATTGTTAAAGCTAAATAGGAAAATAATTATTGTATTTGTGTCTTTTTGTCCAAAACCACTTCCTAGTAGTCATTACCCTATTCCGCAGTCCGAAATCTTTACTCTCCATAAGGTAGACAACACGTAGTAATACCACCCATATTGTACAACGTGAGAGGTTAGGACGCCAAGCAACATTCCGTATAATTTTACAAAAAATCCATAACGTAGTTTGGGAAAAATCACAATGTTTAAACACGCATTATCATTCATATATAATGGGGGGGGGGGGGGGGGGGTCATGGCAACCCCTATGGAAAAAAGCTAAGAGCTGGCGGTACCTAAAACTATTCTTTAAAAATGGGCTCAGCCAATTCAGAGATATTAACCTTTTCCAAAAACTTGAACCCCCCTCCCTTCATCTAAATATTGCAAGCATTAATGCAGCATGACCTAACGATTTTACCTTGTACTGACGTAAGCAAAGCACAACCCCTTCAAGTATAAAGCAATTTGGTTCATGCCTAACGAGAAATCAGAATTGTGAACTTGTTGCTGCATAATGATGATCGTGATGATGCACAGATTGATCAGCTTCCAAGAAGCTGAGTTGCTGAAAAGTCAGCCGAGATGAAAGTTGCAAAAACAAAAACCACCAACAGCTGCTTAAACCAGTATTCAGAAGTGTTTGTATGCGATTCCACAGCAATCTGTTCAAACTCATGAACTCAACACAAATTACTGAAACAAGACGGTTGGAAACAAAACTCAGAAGATATACATGCTGAATGGATTTGAGTGTAAAAATGTTAACTGTTGAAGATGGATAATTTCATTTCTAGATATGATGATAATCATGTGAGAAAGGTGATGATTCTTAATTTAACATAGTAAATTACCCTTATATGTATAGACATATTCCACTTGGACCAGCTTGTGGTGTCCATGTGTCAAGGCTTATTGTCTTTGCCTGAGTATGCACTGATTTTGGCAACTTTGACTTCCAGTCAATCCTTTTAATGTTAAAAGCTTGTGAAACATGGATAATAAAAAATAAATGAAAGCAATCGTTTCGAAGTTTTTCAATACAAATGAAAATTTATCGTATGAATATTAGGTATATTAATGCGTGTTAGGTAAATGACGTAGTAAATAGGTAAACCTTACAATTTTGCCAGACATTTTGTACAATTGGTGTACGAGGCAAGGTATTGCTTACAGTTGATAGTTTCCAGCATTAACTTGATTTACGCTGCTATTAACTTCAGTTGAAACTGTCTCAACTCAGGAGAGGGATGTTTTTCTTCATACTGCAGTTCAAATGCATTTGTTTCTATAAAAATGATGCTTTATTGTTGGAGTGTCTATCTTGGACATCCGGGTTTTGACTGCTTGTTTGTGGTGAATTTTGATCATGGACGGTTCATGTTTTCTCTAATATTCGGTGCAGATGCTCTGGCGTTGTTGAAAACTGTTTTACAACTCTATTTTTCATTACGGTTGTTATGTTATGTTTTCAGTATGACATCTTTGGAGGTATTGTATGAAGAATGTATAGCTTGGTGGATTTTCAAGTCTCTCACTTACTTCTGGGGATGATTGTGTTCATGGGCTGCAGGGCTTGTCAAGATTAAGTCCCTTTTCGACTCAGAATGAATCAAGAACTACAATATTGTCACGTAATAGTTTCATACTACAATATACAAAAGGACTAAAGACCTACTGGTGGAGTATATTTAGAACATCAATTGCATTCTATATTTAAATGTCAGGTAATCAATTAGAAAAAGTGAGTTTTATCCGTTTCATAGGAATGGTCAATTGAAGTGCCTTTGTATTTTTGTTCCTAACGAATATGAACATGCCACAATTTATCACAAATGGCGTTACAAAATCATTAATGCCTTGAAAATAGTGAGCACATTTAATAAGAGTATGTTGTAAGAAAACTTTTTTCATAAACTTCCGTTGTTATTTTTTTATTTTTAAAGTGTCTGTAAAACTAAGACTTAGTCTTCCAAAAGTCATTTTCTAATGCTGTGTACACTTCAGCTAAAGATACCCGACTAAAAGACATTTCGTTTTTTCGTGGTTTTCACCCCCATTTATCCTTGCAAGCCTTGGCTGGAGGGATTGGACTTGACATGAACTCCAAACAACACCTAGTAACGCAACCTAATTGCTATATGTTATCAATGAGAAAGCACTTTAATCAATAGATTCGGGGATCTAGTTAGCTTCAGTAACTTTTCTGTTCAAATTTAACAAAAAATGTGATAATCATATTAATTGTCAGAAAATGATCTATTGAATTGACACATTGGTCATAAAAATTGGCTGACAGAAAGTGAACTTGTACATCTATTTTGTACCTAAACATCATCTTGAATTGATTTCTTACTTAACATCTCTTGCTTTCAGTATAATTGGTATTACTAAAAGCTGGTTGAAAGCATCTGATATTAAACTTTATAATAAACCTAGCTATCATCATTTAAATGTCTACAGAAATGACAGACCTGGAGGAGGAGTATCCTTATTTGTCCATGATGATATTAATTATACTGAAAGATCTGATCTTAGTCATTTTGATAACTATATGGAGTCAATATTCATTGAAATACCAAAGGAAAAAGCTGGTCCTCCGAAAGATATCATACTAGGAATTATGTATAGACCACCTAATACTGATCTAGATACTTTCAATCACATGTATAGTGATTTACTGACTAAGGTGGCACAAGAAAATAAGATATGTTATATCATGGGAGATATAAGTATTAACTTATTAAACTATGAGTCACATTTACCAACATCAAACTATCTAGATATATTATACTCACACTCCTTTATTCCTTTAATCAATAGACCAACTAAAATCACGTCAAAGTCGGCAAGACTTATAGATCACATAGTATCAAACAACCATGATAATGTTTCTTCCTCTAGTGGTATTCTTTTTACAGATATGTCAGACCACATCCCTGTATTCCACTTATGTGGCCAGAGTAGAAATTGTCGAAATGAAATCCAGATATTACAGGAACGTATAATAAAAGATTCTGCTATTAATGAATTTACTGAAAAACTTGCCACTTTTGCATGGGATAATGTTTATAATCTATCTAATCCCCAAGAAACGTATACACAATTTTATAAAGACTTTAAACAGGTAAATGATCACTGTTTTCCTATTGTTAATATACGAAATAAATTCAACAGACATAAACCTTGGATAACTGAGGGCCTGATAAATTCCATTAGAACAGAACATAAATCATGAAAAATCCCTAAGCAGTCCAACACCTCTGCATGAGTGGCAGTATATAACGTATAAAAATAAACTTACACATCTGATAAGAACTGCAGAAAAAACAAATTATAGTGAGTTACTTGAGGCTTGTAGTAATAATTTTAAAAGAACTTGGAGAGTACTTAACATGATTATAGACAAGAAGAAGAAGAATTCTACATCAAAACAATTTTAGGATTGGGGAGAGCCTAGTTTCTAACCCCCAGCTTATTGCTGGTCAATTCAGTGATTACTTTGTAAATGTTGGTCCATCTCTGTCTAAAAATATTGAGTCTACATATAACAATACAGATGTATTGTCATTTCTTAAGGGAAATTATGCTAGTTCCATTTACTTAACTCCAGCCTCAACTGACGAAATAGTAAAGATCATAGAGAATCTAAAGTACTCAAGTCCAGGATGGGATGGAATAAGTTCTAAGGTTGTTAAAAGGGTGACACAAGTTATTGCTAGCCCTCTTACGTTTTTGTGTAACTTATCGTTTTTGAATGGTGAAGTACCAAATGAAATGAAAATAGCTAGTGTAACACCCATTTATAAATCCGGTGACATGTCAGTCTTTAGTATATATATACCAATATCTGTATTAAATAGTACAGAAAAACATGATCCATATTCATTAATTCCAAACCCAACAATGACAGCAAAGAGATTCCAAACTTGCCAAAGCATCAACATTTCTCTTTTAATACCAATGTGAAGAAACAAATTTCACTCCTGACTTGAGACAGGCAGTCACCCATAAAAGGCAACTGGTGGTTTTAAACCGGTCCTCTCAACCTTAAGAAATATTCACCATTAATTGCAGACACTAGTTCTTTTCCAAAATGTATAGGCCTAACCAGCCAAAACACAAATTTCATTACTTCTGCCATAAATAAAAAGAGACCTGTTAGGCCTATCACCTTTTAGTTCTCCTGACTTGTCAGTCAGCCAAGCTTACAGCAAAACAGTAAAGTAGGCTTACATCGTTTTTGTGATATTAACGAATCTGGAACATTATAAACACACTCTACCTCCACTATAACTATGAGTCAGAGAACAAAGCCCACAGCACAACATAGCCAATGAAGTAATTTTCAAATAGTACAGAAAAACATGATCCATATTCATTAATTCCAAACCCAACAATGACAGCAAAGAGATTCCAAACTTGCCAAAGCATCAACATTTCTCTTTTAATACCAATGTGAAGAAACAAATTTCACTCCTGACTTGAGACAGGCAGTCACCCATAAAAGGCAACTGGTGGTTTTAAACCGGTCCTCTCAACCTTAAGAAATATTCACCATTAATTGCAGACACTAGTTCTTTTCCAAAATGTATAGGCCTAACCAGCCAAAACACAAATTTCATTACTTCTGCCATAAATAAAAAGAGACCTGTTAGGCCTATCACCTTTTAGTTCTCCTGACTTGTCAGTCAGCCAAGCTTACAGCAAAACAGTAAAGTAGGCTTACATCGTTTTTGTGATATTAACGAATCTGGAACATTATAAACACACTCTACCTCCACTATAACTATGAGTCAGAGAACAAAGCCCACAGCACAACATAGCCAATGAAGTAATTTTCAAATAGTACAGAAAAACATGATCCATATTCATTAATTCCAAACCCAACAATGACAGCAAAGAGATTCCAAACTTGCCAAAGCATCAACATTTCTCTTTTAATACCAATGTGAAGAAACAAATTTCACTCCTGACTTGAGACAGGCAGTCACCCATAAAAGGCAACTGGTGGTTTTAAACCGGTCCTCTCAACCTTAAGAAATATTCACCATTAATTGCAGACACTAGTTCTTTTCCAAAATGTATAGGCCTAACCAGCCAAAACACAAATTTCATTACTTCTGCCATAAATAAAAAGAGACCTGTTAGGCCTATCACCTTTTAGTTCTCCTGACTTGTCAGTCAGCCAAGCTTACAGCAAAACAGTAAAGTAGGCTTACATCGTTTTTGTGATATTAACGAATCTGGAACATTATAAACACACTCTACCTCCACTATAACTATGAGTCAGAGAACAAAGCCCACAGCACAACATAGCCAATGAAGTAATTTTCAAATAGTACAGAAAAACATGATCCATATTCATTAATTCCAAACCCAACAATGACAGCAAAGAGATTCCAAACTTGCCAAAGCATCAACATTTCTCTTTTAATACCAATGTGAAGAAACAAATTTCACTCCTGACTTGAGACAGGCAGTCACCCATAAAAGGCAACTGGTGGTTTTAAACCGGTCCTCTCAACCTTAAGAAATATTCACCATTAATTGCAGACACTAGTTCTTTTCCAAAATGTATAGGCCTAACCAGCCAAAACACAAATTTCATTACTTCTGCCATAAATAAAAAGAGACCTGTTAGGCCTATCACCTTTTAGTTCTCCTGACTTGTCAGTCAGCCAAGCTTACAGCAAAACAGTAAAGTAGGCTTACATCGTTTTTGTGATATTAACGAATCTGGAACATTATAAACACACTCTACCTCCACTATAACTATGAGTCAGAGAACAAAGCCCACAGCACAACATAGCCAATGAAGTAATTTTCAAATAGTACAGAAAAACATGATCCATATTCATTAATTCCAAACCCAACAATGACAGCAAAGAGATTCCAAACTTGCCAAAGCATCAACATTTCTCTTTTAATACCAATGTGAAGAAACAAATTTCACTCCTGACTTGAGACAGGCAGTCACCCATAAAAGGCAACTGGTGGTTTTAAACCGGTCCTCTCAACCTTAAGAAATATTCACCATTAATTGCAGACACTAGTTCTTTTCCAAAATGTATAGGCCTAACCAGCCAAAACACAAATTTCATTACTTCTGCCATAAATAAAAAGAGACCTGTTAGGCCTATCACCTTTTAGTTCTCCTGACTTGTCAGTCAGCCAAGCTTACAGCAAAACAGTAAAGTAGGCTTACATCGTTTTTGTGATATTAACGAATCTGGAACATTATAAACACACTCTACCTCCACTATAACTATGAGTCAGAGAACAAAGCCCACAGCACAACATAGCCAATGAAGTAATTTTCAAATAGTACAGAAAAACATGATCCATATTCATTAATTCCAAACCCAACAATGACAGCAAAGAGATTCCAAACTTGCCAAAGCATCAACATTTCTCTTTTAATACCAATGTGAAGAAACAAATTTCACTCCTGACTTGAGACAGGCAGTCACCCATAAAAGGCGACTAAAGAATGTTTTCTAAAATTTTTGAAAAAGTTATGTATGCACGTGTAATCGCCTTTTTAAACAAACATAATATCCTCTATAAATACCAATTTGGACTCAGAGAAAATCATTCTACAACTGCATCTTTGTTGACTCTAACAGATTTTTTCCCAGTGCCTTGGATGAAAGTGACTATATACTTGGTGTTTTCATGGACTTAACAAAAGCGTTTGACACTGTAAATCATAAAATATTATTAGTTAAACTCAATCATTATGGAATTAGAGGTATTGCTCTTGAGTGGCTCCGAAGTTACCTAAACGGCAGAACGCAATTTGTTAAATATGATGCTGTAAAATCAGGTGAGAAAAGTATTACTTGTGGTGTTCCCCAAGGATCAGTTTTGGGCCCACTTTTATTTCTCCTATACATCAATGATTTAGCCCATGTATCGACTAAACTGTTTTCAATTCTATTTGCTGATGATACAAGTTCGTTTCTAAGAAATAAGAATTTACATAATTTATTTAAGGACATGAATTGTGAACTGTCTCATGTAGCCAAGTGGTTCAAATCAAACAAGTTAACCTTGAATACTTCAAAAACCAATTATGTGTTATTTCATGCCAAAAGGAAATTCAATGCCGCTGATTCTCTCAATCTCTCAATTGATGGTAAACAGATAAATCTAATTCCTCATGTAAAATTTCTCGGTGTGATTTTAGATTCCATGTTAGATTGGATACAGCATGTAGTATATACAAGTAGTAAATTAGCAAAATCCATAGGCATCATTGTAAAAGTTCGATGCTTCTTATTTAAAAAAGGTTCTTCTTAATTTGTATTATAGTTTTGCATATCCGTATCTGTCTTATTGTAACATTGTTTGGGGAACTACTTATGACAGTACGCTTGAAAAGCTGAATGTATTACAGAGGCGAATTTTTCCTATCATATCTTTCTCACATTACAGAACTTCAATGAAAGCATTATTCAATAACCTGGAAATTTTGACTCTACAACAGATTAGTATTTTTCAAACAGGGATATTTATGTATCAACACACTAAGGGAAAATCTCCAGATGCCTGTTTAAATATGTTTGTACAGAACAGTTCTATCCATAATTATTATACAAGACAACGTCAAAATCTACATGTTATAAGATGCCTAACAAAAATTAAACAATTTTCTATAAAATTTCATGCTGTGCAAATTTGGAATAACATTCCACCACTCATTAAAAACTACAGTTATCACATGTTCAAAAGTCATCTAAAATTGCATTTACTGTCACTATGACCGCTCGATCCATACTATATCCTCTTGTGTCTGTTTTTGTGTTTGTTTGTTTTACTATTAGGAAGTTAATCTATATACAGTGTTATGTACCTAACAAATTGGAAATATATATATGTATTTTGATATTGCACCAGTGTTCCGTAATGTAAATGTACTCATTCTTATCATAGAGGAGGTTCTATAAGCATGTATATGCTTCTTTCCCTCCTGCCTATATTTGTGTCATATATTGTATATATATAAGATTTGTATTGGATTATTTGGCGAATAAAGAAATCAAATAAAGAAATCAAACAATAAAGCAAAGGAAACAGGACTAGGGGCAGCTGTTCCAGTAATTAAAATATCAAGAGAAAGTTACAAACAAGGTGGCTGAGAGTGTGTGCACATTGATCAGCACCTGGCTTCAAAGAGTGTTGGACTTGAGTAGGAGAGAGAGAAATGGGGGTAAAAATCTATTTTCATGGAAGCTGAGGTGTACACATCATGCTCACATTTATTTGGGTTTTCAAGAACTTTGTACCATCGTTTTAGTGAATTACAGACTGATAAAGACAGATGATAAATAGCAAGCATGAAATTATCGTACTTTTCTGTCATTTTCAAGACACACTTCAAAGAGAGCTATCCAGTATGAATATGCATTGTGTCATTGTGCTGTACAATCAGGGATAATAAAGATTTAGACTTGTTTTTAGTAATATTTATTACCTATTTTATAGTTTTAGTTATAAAGACTGTTTTCCTATTTCAACAAACTGCTCTTTGATTACAAAGGTGTACGCTCTGATATTTACAACATATCTTGCTGTTTAATTTGATTGGACCTGTCGAGTCTGGTTTTTGCATACTTCCAGGTTGAATGACCTCACGGGTGCTTCCAGTAGGCGTACTGAAAGCCAGGTCAATATCCAGACGTTTAAGGTAGATATACCACAAGTTTACGATATTTTTATATAACATTCAACAAATACGAAATGCAGTATGAAGGAAAACATCTCTCTCCTGACTTGATACTTGTAACAACATAGTTAGTAGTTTTAAATCAATTTGACGCTAGCAACTCTAAAATGTGTGTATATATATATATATATATATATATATATATATATATATATATATATATATATATATATATATATATATATATATATATATATACAAGTCACAAACCCTGTTTTTTATTTGTTTTTACTTTTTCTAAATGAAAAACAACTATGCCACTTCCTTGTGTTCTGTCTCACTTTAAAAAAATATAGGCAACTTAGTTCCCCTTTATTCTTCCTCTGATAAATTCAGAACTTAATGTACCCAGTGAATTGTACTGTGTGTTCTCTTATAATGTACAATTTTAGGGGCATGTACTGCTTGTGGATATTAGATTTCCTGTGGTTGTGACAGCTTCTACTTTCAAATTTTTACATCCAAAGGAAAAAAAAATGATTTCTTTCATCTGAAACTTTGTGCATGTTATCTGCAAATTTTGTGGATTTTGAGTGTTTTTTTTTCTGCTTCTGTTACCATTCTCTCTTGAAAAGACGTGACATTGTCATGATCAATACACCTGCGACTTGCCAATCAGTTGTTGGAATAAATTTAGTTGGAAGACCTGAAAGCTGTCAAGGATCATATGTCACTGGATGTTTTACGTTGCCATCCATGCTCTTTTGGCAGTTTCAGTCTCGGGCAGAAATGGACAGCGGAAGTGAACAGAACTGTGTGCATATCCGCTAAAACAGACAAAAGTGTATACCACCAAACTAGCAGCCTCATGTACCACTTCTACTTGCCAAATATTTACCCACATATGGCGGGTGCTAGTTTTGAGCACTTTTGTCCATGCATTATCTGCATATCATGAATACCAGATGGTTTGCACGAACACATGGCCATCACAGTCAAAGAAAGGAAGCCATGATAGTGAATGTGTAGCTTGGTAAACCATTGTCCTCTTCATTCCCAGTTTAATATTATTTCCAGGATCTTTAAAAGTACAAGTTCTCACTAATCACATATCCAGAGTTACCTTTGTTTTAAAATTTATATTACTATTAAGCAGACTACAACACCATAGGTCACTTTACCTTATTTCAACGCACTTTAGGTGCCTTGTCATAGCCCCCATAAAAATTCCATGCATCCAATGTCATTACATGCTGCCACATTGAGCCCCAGGTACTTTGGCATGACAAGGCACTCCTGGTGGCGATCCCATGTACTAGAGTACCAGCTAGCAAGCAGAAAACAGTTTCCTACCCTGGCATCCTTTGGTAGTTGATACACATGGTACAAAACTCCCGCTTTTCTCTTACTTTTTGGATTTCTCATTGTTTCCTTTCAGTTGTGTGATAGGCGATACATTTCTTGAGAAACTGCTCCTATCGCTGACTTAGCCAGTCAGGTTTGATGATTGATTTATCTTAATGTGGAGGTGGTTGTTCATTGCAATGGCAACCAACACGGGGTGGTCTACTCGAATGACCATTTGACCATCACTCCTGAATGTGTAGGAGTGGCATTTGCAGCACTGATGAGAGCCTGTGAGACATTATCCAATAATGGATGTCTTCTCAGTGGCAGAAAGTCCACTGGGCAGATATGAGATCTGTTAGATGGAGGTTCCAGCGTGGGGAAGCATGCTGTGAGGTTGGGGTCAGTGTCCGGGGGGGGGGGGGGGGGGCACTGGTCCTTGATTTGAGGCACATGGCCATGCAGAGGAGGCCTGGGCCTCTGCTAGTTTGCCCAGATTTCACAGCCAGGTGCAAGCTGGTCCTCGAATGGAAGCTCATTGCCCGTGAGTTGAAGCTTCATTGGAGGAGAAAAGGCCTTCTACAAATTCTTTGTCAGCTGAGGTTGGGATGTTGGGCGTTCCAATGCATTGGTCCCCACCACCTACATGGTGGTTTAGTTGAGCAGATCTGTGGTGAGTGCCTCCACAGCCTGCTGCTGCTAGCTGTGTGTTAAAAGTGGGACAATGGGATGGCACCTTGGTTATTGCTCTAGCAGTGACCAACAAAGCCAGTAGGAAGGCAGTTGTGGTGGCAGGTAGAGCATGGGTTATGCCTCCTGTTGCTCCTCCTGGGTTCCCTTGCCACACCCCACCAAGGCAAACTGGGGCTGTCCATGAATGGAATATGGGGGAGGGAGGTTCCTCTTTCCCCAGTTCCCTCTGAGGTATTTGACCCCGCTTTTGACAGTCCTGCCGAGTTGTCTTTGGAGGTGGCAACTGGTCGATGGCCCCTCAAGGGCCATGTTTGTGACTCCATTGTGGTGGGGGGAGGGGGATTTACAGGAGGAGATGAGTTGGTCTCACTGTCGCTCTCTCCTCTGCCTCCTCTTTCCCCACAGTTGCTACTCACACCATGGGATGGAAAGGAAGAGGAGGAACTGCCACTGCTTTTTTCCTTGTCTGGAAGGAAAGGTGCAGTGCCAAACAGAGGCTTGGGCACTTCACCTGCTGAGTCTAGGGCTGCACCAACTTCAGCAACTCTGCATGAAGGGCACTGCCAAGCCACTAGCTGCACTACTGGAACAGTTCTGGTGACGATGCCATCTTCATGGATTGCTCCTTCCCCAATAGAGATCAATCCTACCATGGATTTGCCTGCCATTGGGGAGGTTGCCTTTTCAGTGACCTATGCCAATGTGGCAGCAGGCCAGGGCACTTTGGAGCTCGACCCTACCCCTGCCGAACTGAGGGTTGGTTATGTTTGGTGGTTTCCATGCTGTTGCAGGAGGCAGCATCTGTTCTGGGGTCTTCCAGTTCAGTCAGGCCTGGCCCAATTCACCTTGTGGAATCCGGTAGGTAGGTGTTGCTTCCTCTTGCAGATGAGCTCCTTTTGGCCATCATGCCTATGGAGACTCTCTGTGCATGGAAAGAACTATTCAGTATGGTTCTTTACCTCATACTCCTTTGACATCAGTGTCTGAGTTAACCACATTGTCGGAGCCTCAGAAGGTTGCAAGGGTGAAAACTGAGAAAGAGCACCCACAGGATATGCTTCTTGGCTGTGGTGAAGATCTCAAGGGTACCCCCCCCCCCCGTGATATCCTCCACCACGACTGCTCACATTTCCTGAGTGGGGATTCCAATCCTGAAGAGGAAATCACCCACTTCTCCTTGCCGGGCGACAGAGCAGAAGGCAGCCAAGTCTTGCCCACTTCTTTCTGCTGCCAAGAGGAGAAAGTCATCTGTCCAGTCAATGGTTTGAGCAGAGGTGGAAGACCCAGTCTCCCTCTAAGGTGGAGAAGCTGGGACCTCTGTTCTGGGTGAATGTCACATTTATGTAGGAAACCCTCCCAGCAGCTGTACCCATGTCACCTGAAGGTATGGAGGCAGCCTCCAAGTTGGAGATGCTATTTTGCCGAGGTCAGTGGTAATTTTTTTTTCATTGAAATGTTGATTGTGTATAATTTCCAATATCTTAACAACATCAGCAAAAATATTAATATCACAAGATCTGTCATCAGTAATGCTGCCAGTGTACACAAAAATAATGGATTTTTTTTGGGGGGGATCCCTGTATCCACTGGGAACAAGCCCAAAGACTGGCCTATATTAACTCAATGATGTTGGCTAGACAGGTAACTACGTAACTAAGAGTAGTTCCTGGATGCCCAAGTCGTTTCAGTTTGAAGATAAGTCCTGCATGCTACACGTTGTTGAAGGCCTAAGCAATATTGAGGGATACCATTCTTGTCTCAATTAGACGTTCCAGACCACTATGAATATCATGATTAACAGCAGTCATTAGAATTAAAGCCACAGTTTTGGGAAGTCCATAGTTCATCACACATAATGTACTCATATAGAACACTATAATAGGCTGACGAAAATCCCAAGAAATGTAGCATAATATACAGAGATTGGACGGTAATCACCGTTGATTTGTTGTTATTCCTATTAAACACCAAGCAGACATTTTTTTTCAGAGGTCGGAGAAATGGATGTAGAGACACAATGATTCAGTAATGTTGCTACTTCATAAGACATATCTGGTGAGGAAAATGTTAAGAAAATATTTCCAATGGCATCAGGACCTGATGCATAGCCTATCTTTAGAGACTTGAGTATTTCCAACACCTTACTTCCGTCAGTAAAAGCGTGTATAACTGTGTGCAGACTCGAAAAGAAAATTGACAAAATTTCGATGCTATGAAGTCAAAATTAGATCATGGAAATTGTACTTTATTTTGAGCTGACCAATGTGTTTTATGCTTTTTGTACAAAACAGGTAGATAATTGGCTCATATTGTTAATGATAATAAACTGATATACATTGATAACCTTGCATTAACACAGGCATGTGTGCCGTATGAAAAAATTGTGGTGCCTTAATGTTGAATTAGTACTGACGACAATACTATCCCTTGTGCTGGTATCCTTCAATGGTATGATGGTGTTCCGTCGACGTGTTACTTGGGTGTTGCCATGTAGGAAGTCAATTTCTTTGTTTTTTTCCAATCAGTGTGAACAAATTTTAAACAATTTATGTTTTCCAACAAACAGCTGCTCTTGTATATGCGCTAACAATTGATTTCTTTCTTGTTTCACATGCACACTTTTGAAAGTCCCTAACACTAATTGGATTAACGATCTAGTACTATTCTGATATTCAAATGCCTTTTAATGATGTCTTTTTTAAGTTCAGGGAGAACAAGATATATATACAAAGAATATGGTAGTGAAATACAGTTTGATGGGAGAAACATACCCTGACACAAATGTTTATCCATTGTTAGTAAGTTCCTTTCGGTATTGTGTAACATTCTTGCTACTCCCTTTTGTTATTATGTAACCCTTTATATTCTTAGCCAATTTCAGGTTTGTAGAATTGCGTGGTCTTGATGGAAAATTATTTCAGACAACAACCGAAGTACATACAAGCTCTCTGAAAATTGTACCATCAATGCCAAATTCAATTTCAATCCATATTTTTTGGGGGGGTGGGTTGAATTACGTAATCATAATGGCTTGCACACACTAGCTATTTAAACAAGATTCCCTGTGACCATCTAAAATACATGTTATAAGCATTATTTATCATAACTTTTCTCAATAGAATAAAATAACAGAAGTACAAATATCGTGGAAGATAGCCTTACTCATCCAATATTCACTACTACACGCGCAATTTATGATATTGTACCAGCCTCCACAGAATAATATCAAAAAGCCTCTTTTTGCAGATTTTCTTTGACAATCGTGGAAGTATTGCAAAGTTGCAAATTATGCTTTTGGAGACCAAGTTGGAATTAAATTGATGTGCATATGGCCTTAAGCTCTGTGATCAAGGAGACTAAGTGTATAATGAATTTCAAATCTTTTGGCTTTTTAAGCGCCTAATGGCCAAATGATACCACATACTTGGAAAATAACTTTCGTTTCGTTTTTAAGAATGCAAAAATCTTCATTATTTAGCAACTTAATGTTTCACGATACATGACTTTTAAAATGTCATATTTACCACAATGTATACAGAGTTTGATATTAGAGTAAAAAATTACCTTGAACCCACTAAGCTGATATCTATGTCACCAGGGATGCTACTTTCTCTGGTGTACCGAAAAATAATGTTCTTCACCATGATCATTGTCACTGAGCAACTTTAAAAGTGGACGATCAAAAAGTTGCTGATATCTCATTGAATGAACTATTATATCGTGGGCAAGAAAGGAATTTAAAAGCTCCAAAAATGTAGTGTTTAAGGAAGACCATTGTATCCATGGTCATTCTTTGCCATAAGATGTCTGTCAAAGGAGGGACCACTACACGTAATTCCCACATCAATGCTTCAAGCTTTGTCAAGAAATGTACCACATTTAACTGGTCCCTGGTGATATTTGCTCCATGTTATTGTCCATGTATTGAGGGACCTTCTTGGACATGCCCTTCCAGTGGTCTCTCAATTCAGGGACAATTTATTAAACAGTACATAACCACATCCATATATTGTATGCCGACTTCCAACACTTGACATTTTCACCATCAATCGTTACCTCACATTAATGTTCATAAGGCATATATGAACTGCTTTCAAGCTATCATTATTCTACACAGAGAAATGTTTAACATGTTACCTAACAATATTCATAATGCTACATTCATTCACAAAACAGCATATAAAGTCAATTGCCCCTTTGGAACATTTTTCTAAAACACACAAAAATAATATAAAAAAAAAAAAAACGCCAAAAAAGATTTATAGTTTGCTACATAGAATGATGTTAAATAGCATAAAAAACAGTTGTTTACCCAAATGACATCAAGGGCAGCCATACTTGCAAGCCTGTCTCTGTGGTTTCACATGTTATGGTGACAGCTTCAGAGAGGACTCGAAAGCGGATTAGCCACATTACCCGAAGCTACTATCACCTTGACCGTAGCAACAGAGTTTGCAAGTGACGCTGCTTGACCATGATGGGCTTGCACTTTAACAACGTTTCATTGAGAAGAGTGCTCGACAGACAGCAGTTGCTCACTCATTTCACCTCATCTTGGATCAAAGACCAACATGTGCAAATAAACGTCATGGATGAGCCTTTGGCAATTCAGTGTCTGGGACTGCTTGTGATCATACTGGCAAACCACAACATAAATCAGGGAAGAAAACAGAAAATGAAGCAAGCACATGGGAATGTGCCAAAAAAAACAACAAAAAAACAAAAAAAACAAAGTTCACGGTCAGGCATACAGTACGTTGGGGGGGGGGGGGGGTATGTGGCACTGGAGTTCCATTTTATCTTTATCAAAACAAAAAAAAAAAAAAAAAAAACAAACAAAAACAATACAATTTCCATCCTAGGCAAGTTGACCTTGGATGCCTTTCTGCCCAGCCCTCTCGTATGTTTATCTGAAAATGACAGGGAAACTGCTCCTTAGCTTGACGGTTTGGACAATATGTCTTGCATTTTTTCTTTGCTTTTCGCATTTATATTTTGTAAAGTAAGGTGTAAGATTGGTTGGAGAGAGAGAGAGAGAGAGAGAGAGAGAGAGAGAGAGAGAGAGAGAGAATTCTATTGCAAATTTTTATACATGTAATGTGATGTATTCATCGTACTTAATACCCCTTCCCCTGCCCCCTTGCCCCAGCAAATTTAACCACTGCTTCATTCTGGCTATTTGACTTATTGTGATGCAAAGTTTGTCCTCAAATTGCATTGAATAGAACATATGCACAGGAATAGGACATGCCATGCACGATAAGGGGATATATCACAGCTGATTAGCTGGAATTTAGAAGCTGCTTTACCAAACTCTCAGGTAAATATTGTGTGTATGTTTTACATGCTATTTTGTCAACCCTTAACCATTAAGGTTTAATGCCTATGTCAAAATAAAAAGGACAAAGTTCCAAAGTACCTAATGAAGATACCAGAATGATCACACCATTACAAGTACCTTGTACATGACAGCACTTAAAGATAAAATGCAGATACCATTTAAGGATGGTCCAACATCCCCCCCCCCCCCCCCTAATAAGCAAACGCACTGGAAGTTGTTTTCTCCGCTCTTTTCTAGCCAGTGTCACCCAAGGGTACATACATGGCCAAGTGTTTTGTTATTCTTCTGTCACAGGGACGAGTCCCGTTTAGGACGTAACTGGACTGGCTTTTCAGGAGGTGTCTGTGAAGGAACAGGCAACATCCATGCCAGATACTTGCCAAATTTGTTTAATACCTGTTTGGAAATGACGAGAGAGAGAGTACCTCGGTCTATATATGGCCATCCCAACCCTGCTCTGATTGTTCAAAAATGTGTAAATTGCCAATTTTTTCATGCTATTCCACGTACAATCAGACCTTGCCTGTCAATGTATACTACTTTATATTTACACAAGGAGCAGAACTTGAACTAGCCCCAAACTATTTTTCAAATTCTCTTTACACAAGTAATCAATATCAACAACAGATAGAGAGAGGGACAGAGATGTCGTTTTGCATGCACGTTCCATGTTGCATAAACATTGCCAGATGGGCGATCTCTATAGATCATGATCATGATAAGCTGACTACTGAAACAAGAGTCTTCTTAGGTGGTAAACAAATATCACTGCCAGGATGAATTAGAGTAAAAAATTAAAAGAAGAAGACACGAAAGCATTACATGTGTTGAGAATCCATTAGTTTCAAGGTTCTATCGGTGATAAGATTGTGCATTGTTACATATGAATAACCTACTCTATTGGTTTCCTAGATTAGACTTTTGATCAAACACAGAGGCTTAAGTAATACACCATGAGCAAGGATGCTACAGTTGGGATGCATGGGTATTTGTTCCTTACCTGAAAAAACTGTTTTTGTTTACATAATTGATCTGACATCAGGACACGCACTTGAATCGCCATTCAACAATAACACAAAGTGTGTTTTGGAGGCAAGAAAGCTCCCTATTACCTCAAAGCTGAGTTGAACAAGGCATGGGGCAAAGGGGCAATTAGAGCAGATGTTATTTTCTGTGGCTCCGACTTTGGTGTGGGGATGTACGGTTGTCAGGAGTGTTAATTATACTCAAAGCCTATTTCACTGGTTCCTCCACAGATTTGGGCCTTTCTCGTTGTCAAGATGCCCATACATATTCTCATGTTTTTCCCAAGTTTTATCATTCATATAATAAGGCATAGTATATAATTTTATTCTGCGGAGATATGTAACCCCATGTTGGTTTACACATGGAGTTTTTCAATGTGCTGATTGTGACACAAAACCGCCTTTGTGTAACTGGGGTGCGACGGTAACGCAACATATCGCTCACAGACACATTTTGCATCCTTCTGATGGTCAAAGTTTGAAACCCTGCACCTTTCCGAAATCAGCTCTTTTGGGCTCATTGGAGCTTGAAAACCCCAGGTGAGAAGTGGACAAAATAGTGTATCTGAAATCCGACAGAGCTCCACATATAGGCCACAGACGACACCAATGGTATCCTACTGCTATCTCATTTTCCCACTTTCACCACTAGATGGCAATAGTGACCCATTACGTCCGGGCAGTTCACTTACATCAGAATGGCCTCCATCCTGTGGTAGTAGGCACTACCTGTGTGGCTTCTTTAACATGCGAGTTACTGATTTATATTAAACAAAAAAAGAATAGGGACATAAACTATAGCATCAAGGTGGATCCTTTTCACGAATTTATGAATTTTCAAATGATGTAATTATTAATTATTAAAACTTTCAACATATGATTGTGACTGGTGATAATGCAACTGGCTCAACTCTGTCCTGTGTATAATCGGCAGACTTGAACTGCATGTACCTGTATTGAAATATATCGAAATCTGCAGTGTATTCACTGTAACGTTTCCCCCCAGTTTAAGTGCTGGTCAATGGAAAGCATGGGGCAAGTTACAGAGAATGGACTGTCTGTACTTCCAAAATGACAAAAAATGGCTTATTTTCCTAATTCGGGAGACTACCTTTTGACCTGAAAGACCAGGAACTTTCTTTAAAGCACGAATATCATTATTTAGCACTTATAATAACGTGTGGGGGGAGGGGGTGTTTGCATAACTATGATGAAATGATATAAATGAGGATCCTGGTGTCAGCCAAAGCATAAATATTGGCCCAGTAAAGTTGCCAATATACATGTCCTCCTACAAAGTGAGCACACTCTGTCATACACAGTAATCTGTTATTTTGGGGCTTTTGTTTGTACGGATCAGTTAAACACAATGTAGTTCAGTGTCCATTGAGAAAAATTGTGTACATACTATAACGAAGCTCTTTTCTGTGGGGCATGATGATTTTTCAAAACAAGAGATATGGGTCAGTAGACTTCTATGCCCTGGGTGTTTACATGTGTATCTTTGACATTTAGTACATGAATAGCATGCTATTTTGAAACCCCAGTATATGACTGGTATATTTTCCCCTAGTTTAAAATTTGAGTGAAATACACATGTACATCACCCATATGGCATATCTTAGATTGATTGGTAAAAAGAAAATAACAGACCGGAGTTCAAAGACACTTGGGAATTTTTTGGAACAAGTTTTGGATAATGTATTGTGTGCAGGGCTGAATAATATAGTATGAAGACAGTAATACCTGACAATTATGCATTAAAGGGTGCCAGTTTGCCATTTTTTGAATTTATATTCATAAATTTATGAGGTCTTGCCCAAGAAAATGCATATTTGGCATAATACTTCCATGGAAATTCAATAATTATTATAATTATATATTCTTTGTTAAAAAACAAACAAACGAACAAACAAACAAAACATAGATCCCCATTTTTTCTTTGTTTTTTTCCAATTTTAAATTTTCAGTACACTAGTAGAGAGTTTCTATTACTGTGCACAGTTGGACACGAAACGGAATTGATGACATTTTCTTTCTTTTTTTCTTTATTTCTTTCTTTCTTTCTTTCTTTCTTTCTTTCTTTCTTTCTCCCTCCCTCTTACCCTCCTTCCCTTTCTTTCTCTCTATAATTTTCTTACTCTTTCTTTCTTCCTTTCTCCCTCTCTTTCTGTATAGTTTCCTTCATTTTCTTTCTTCCTTTTTCACCTAACTGTTTCTTATCCTCCTTCCCTTTTTTCTTACTCCTGTTTTTCTCTCCCTGACCTTGTTACCATTCCCTTCTATTTTTCTTGCTTTTTCTGTCCGACTTCTTGTCTCCCTTTCTCTCAATCCCGACCTCTTTCTTCTCCTCCCTCCTCTCCCTACCTTTCTTACCCTCCTTCTCTTTCTTTTTTTCAGCACAATATACAATACCTCGATGCATACTAATACCAGGCGAAACTGACCTAGTGACTGTCAGTGGTAGAAACTGCCAACTAGCCTGTTAAGATTTTGTTTCTACTAAAAATCTAAGTACATAAGAAACAACTTACCACTGTTAGGAAACTATTCCGTCAGTTTATGAAAAACAATACTTCAACTTGACAAGTTGTTTTAGCACTTTAAACATATAAGAATGAACCACTCTCATTCATTTAGCCTATGCTCAGCATATACCCACGGCTGTTAGCGCCAGCCGAAACTCCCTGGAAGCAGCTACTGTCCTCTGGTAGGAAAGGCGAGAACTGGAGGTAGAGGGAGGACACCATTGCAAAGGGGGTGGGGTGGGGTGTATGCTTCATACAAATTACCTTTGAGGTTTAAATTCTAATGCTGGTTTTCAGTACATTTTCCATGCATAGGCCTATTCTGAAGATGGTACACACATTTAAGATAACAAACCAGGAAATATCAAATGCATGTCTCACAACTTCGATACATTTCACACTTGGTGTGTGCTGTGGGTCACCTATCCATTCTCCCAAGTCCGCGGAGGCAGTCACAGGAACAGCACATTTCCATACTGATGCAAGCAAAAGCTAAATATTACACATTGTTACAAATTTGAAGGCTTGCAAAATTATTCACACCGAACCAAAAGTCTATTTTCAAAGTTCCCATTGTATTTATCTGTGGACAGGTAGTACAGGAGTGTAGCTTTTGTGAGGTTTTCTCGATCGTTCTGCTTATTGTGCTACCAAATAGAAAAGCAAGTTGGTTATGGCTTAACAATAAACCAATAAAGCGATGGTCATGATCTTGTCAAGCAATTTACACAAGAATTACTAGCAGCACACCTGAAAGGTTACAGTTGGTTGTTTGTCGCTGTTACGGCACTTGGTTGTGAAAAGCAGTCCACTGCTATCCAACATTTGGTGGATCATTTAAAATGCGTTTGCAACAGACATGCACACACTCGAGCCAGGTAAAATATGGTCATATATTTCTCCTTTTTCATGTCATTAATTTTGCATTTTAGGGATCCGTGTTCGTGACAAGATAGTTAAAGGGGCAGACTTCATGAAAAGTAATTTTGTGTGGGGTCATGATTTTGCCGTCTTGGCTAAATGCCGTCTGCTATCTTGAAAGAGAGCTAGGTCTCGAGTAGGATATTTTATTGTATTTTTTTAAGGTTACATATTCCAAGCCTCTGGGTTCAAGATAATATACCACTGTTATGTGCAGCATATAGTACATTTAACAAAACCATTTTACATTCATCCCATAACATTTATAAAATTCAACTGGATATCCATCCGAACCCGGAAATTTATTGTTTGGTGTACTTTTAATGCAATTAAAAGCTCATGTTCCTTTAGTTCTCCTTTGTATTTTCTTATCCTGTTCATCAAATTTTGGGGACTATACATTATTTCGGAAAGTCTCGATGGCAGGTCTGCTCTCTATAAGTATCTTCTATTTTACTTTTGTTTAAATTTTCATAAAAATTCTAAAATTTGGAACAGATAAAAGCTTTTAAGGTCTCAGTAGCATCTTGTTAGGCTGTGGAAAAAAAGTTCTGTTTCAGATTTATGTGCTGTTGTTTCTTACTCTTTATCAAGTTATTTGTACATGGTTTGCAACTACGATGTCTTTGGCTGTAGCATCATAAAGCGTATTCTCACATTTAGAAAGAATTCTGTGAACCGATTGCGGACAGTGCTAAGACTTTGATCGTACCATCTTGATGTACAGATGACATCGAAGGTAATTTATGTGTGTTGCTTATAGTGCAATATTTATTATAAAATTATTATTATTGTTTATGTGGGATGCTTATAATATAATTATTATTATGGTTTACAACATCATACATTGATCCAGCGCTCTTTCATATGTGTATCTGAACTATTGTCCCTTGCTGCAAATGTTCTCAAACAAACACACGAATGGATTTTGCACTGTGTTTAGACCAAGTGTAATGTCGGGGCCTTTTCCTGTTCCAACGTTTTGTAAACATGGCAAAAATCCATTTCCAATGAAGAGTGATAAAGGGGTATGTTCTGTATAAGATTTTGCCAACCCTTATCGTTTCATTCGGCAGCGTATGGTAAATAGGTGTAACTACTTGTCTTTCAGCAAACTTAAAGTTACGTTCTTTCAATAGTTTGGTGTAGTTGATTTCGTAAGAAATCTTAAGGATGTATTTCTGCTTAGCACAGGTGTTCATCAAATTGGTCATAAAAACACAATCAACTAAAAATAAGTCCAACAAAAAATATAATTTTTAAAGGTACATAGAATGGAACATTGTGTTTTGTCATTTGTGTCACTTGTCTCGTGTCTATAAAGCAATTGCGCATAGGGGACGTACACATTTTACTATTTTCAGTTTGAAGTGGATTCAAGTTTTTTATTTTTCGTTATAAATTATAACAAGTGAATACAAAACGTGGGTGTAACTATTGGTAAATTTGCTTTGTTTGGTTTCTAGGACTGTTTGAAATTGTTGTGTGTTAAAGGATTCTGTAGATATTCCAGTAGTTAAGTTTGTATCGCCTTCCAAAGGTGGAGTGAGTGTATTTTATGTGGTCTCACATCGTTTTTAAACAAGCCACAGGGCATAAGAAAGAGATTTGGAATTATGATGACTATTACAAAAATTACGATTTATTAATGACTGCAACCTGGGACGCCATGTTTATTATTGGTGAACCGCATTGAGCAAAAGTGTCTCTTCTTTTCTGAACGATGCAGATTCGGAGTCTTTTCCCAGCAAAGTAACTGCCAGACTCAGCGACAAGCACTTTGTGACAAATAAAATGTACTTTAATCTATCACAAGAGATAAGAAACTGGACTTGCCGCATCTGGTGTCGAAGACTCCTTTGCTTTAAAATATATACTACATTCATTAGATTGTGTAGTGGTGATGTGTCACTCAATACTCCTACTTTTATCAGGTCAAAGCAAGGAAGCTTTCTGTATGTGTATGTTTCAGTTCAATAAAAACATATCACCATTATGATCATATCTACAAGCTTGTTCCTCCACCATGCTCAGTATTTACCTTATCTTAAGTTACAGTGCAAAATCGTTATAATGACACCATCTGTTCCCCCAGAAATGTGTCGGATAACTGAATATGTCAGATAAATGAGTCAATTAAAAAAGAAAATAAACCTTCCCATGAAAATTTGTGTCATTATATTGAATATGTCGGATATCTGAGTGTCGTTACAGTGAGGTTTCACAGTAATATGTTTAAGACATTGTATCGTCACTTTTCTTCCAGTTACCTACTTACTGCAATTCGGGGATTTGGTGTTCCGGAAGGTACCATGCTGAGGCTCTATTAAAACGTGCATATACTACCAATGAAGCACCCATTTGGTTGAAAGAAAATTTGTCCTTCGTAAAGGACTGGGGTAAGAAATGGAATGGCTACTTCAATGCTCGTAAAACCGAGGAAATTGCAGCTTTCTTGAAAAGAAAAAAAGGCCAGGAGACAGTCAGTAAAGTTTATGGATCACGATATGAAACGAATTCATGAGTACAGACAATTTGGCCTCAATATGTATTGTACCTTATACTGGGTTGGTAACATCAAGTATATACGCAACGAAACTCTGTCTCGTTTAAATCGGGTCAAGTATTTCTTTCATTCATTCAAATGCCATAGAAAGTATTCATATGTTATTTATTCGCAAAATTCTGGAACATGCCTGGCGTAGGTATTTTGTGGGTTTCTTTGTGTGTTTTGTTTTTTGTTTTGTTTTTCCATTTTTGTTGGTGTAAATTACTCATAAAAATGGATTAAACAAGAGGACTGTGAAAATTTTGCCTAATTTTGGCAATTTGTTAGAAATCATTTAATTGACAGCACCACGATGCAGTGACAAATTTGGTGGAGATCAGATAAAGCTTACTACGTTCCAAATACGTTTGAAGGGAACCAACATACAGTTTAGGATGAGTGAACCCCCCCCCCCCAAAAAAAAAAAAGGAAAACTGCAAAATAGTCTTACAGTGTAAACCAAGAAAAAAAGAATAGCACTGCCATTTATTGAACAAATTGAAAAAAAAAAAAAAAAAGAAACGATGCACTGCCACCTATTGAACAAATTAAGGGCTATGGCTTCCCAGAGGTGCCCAGTGAATTTCAAAGCAGTTGGCCAGGCGGTTGGGCAGAAGAAACTTTTGAGTCATTTTACAAAAGAGATAAATAAAAAAAAAACAAAAAAAATAATGATAATCGAAAAATCTTAAAATAACTGGAGCATCACAATTAAAACAATCAGAGAGATCTACATGAAGGACATCCCCACAAAGTTTGAATTGTGGTACAGTTTTTCCATACTGTGAATTAACATTGCAATCCCCATTGTCCTACATCGTAATCAAGATGAATATATGAATTTACCTGACAAGTTCCCGGCTTAAGGAAAATCGTTTAAAATTAGAAACCAATGAATGTGAACATGGTGAAAAATTTTCTTAACCTCCCATCCCCTCACGAACACAATCTTAATGATGTCTTGTGAGATGACAAAAACAATGACCCCCCCCAAAAAAAAACCCCAAGCGCGAAGGGACAAAACTTTGATGATAAGGGGACTGTCCTATGCTGAGCTGACATGTAGATATACCCTTGCGACTTTTTAAAGATTTGCCAAAAAAGAACAAGAAATTTGTAAAAAATCTACTGAAGCAGAACCATTTGAATAAATCTAGTAAAGAGCCACCCAAAATACATTGCCACCAGGTTTGAAGTTAATCTGGATTACTGTTTCTAAGAAGAGGTCGAAAATGTGAATTAGCATTAAAATGTCCATGGACTTACATGGTAATCAAAAGGAAAGGTGCTTTTACCGATGAGTACGCGAATTGAAAAAAAATGCTAAAATAAGGAATCAACTGCATTGCCACAGAGTGAGCAACTTTGTTTGAACTTTCCACAAGGAACACATCCACCACGTTTTAGCTTTATCAAAATGACGGTTCTGGAGAAGTCAAAAATAGCAAAAACACACACAAAATCATAATAGAATTAGAAAAAAATCGTAGTGCACCTGGTGAACAAATCAAGAAGTCCCTAGAAGTGTTTCCGTGTGATATCAAGGCAATTGGGTGAGCGGTTCCAGAGTAGATTTTTAAAGATTTGCTCCCAAAAAGAAAATAAAAGTAAAATTACGAAAATCTCTGAAGCGTGACAATTTGAACAAACTTGGTAGAGATTCACCCAAGGTACATTGCCACCAAGGATGAAGTCAATCTGCAGTGAGTAGAACTATTTTTTAGCCACACTGGACCCAAACATGCATATGCCCTCACAAGGTTTGCATGGTGATTATGACCTCTTTTACATGAAAAGTATTGAGCGATGAGTTTTCCATTATATACTTCAACACGTGAATCTGACTTGATATCATATATAAATTCATGATTACTGTCATATTATTTTGTGCCAATGTAACAAAACAATCTTTATATTCAACACAACGTGCCCCGCTTTTCCTCTTCCACGAGAATATAAGCTTCAAACTTGCCACATTTAGTTGTAGAACTTCTGGAACTTTTGTTCATTCTCCATTGAGAGATGTCTCAAACCTACACATAAAAGTTAAAACTTTGTGTCTATCTGCAATAGTTTGGAAGCTATGGAGCTTTAAAAAAATTAATTGCCTCTAATTTCCATAGTTTTGAACATCATGACAATTCTAAGCCGGGTGCTCAACTTCACCGGTAGGTCAGTCACCATGGCTTGTTTGGTGGTTTTTGGAACAGCAAGTTTTGAGAAAGACTCCAGACAAATCTTGTTGTAAAGAAGAAAGGAAGAAAGAAAGAAAGATATTTCTTGGAAAGACAATATGTCCGGGTTGGCATAAACACATTACTAGCTCGTTGTAGAATTGATGCCATACTACCAATGCTACACAAACATGACCATGCTTGGCCGTAGGCTACACCACGTGCTCACACCTGTTTAGCATTTCTAGGATTCAACACTCCCGTAATTGTCTGTCCCCCCCCCCCCCAAAAAAAAACTGTGTCTTTTTCAACAACTCAACATATGCCATGGACAGTCAAATTAAGCAAAAGTGTTGAATAAAAGCGACATAGATACGTTTCCATCTATTGTTTGATGGTACACAGCAAGCGATTGACGACGTTACTGCCGTCCATATGCTGAATCCGATCAGATGTCTCCGAATACTCATAATCCAAACGACTTGCTCGAGCTGACCTAATAACATGCTTATTGCTGATGTGAGCGAGAAGATCCATCGGTATGGTCCACTCAGCCAATGACATGCACTTGGCATATCAGATATTTCATATATGCATAAACCCACTTGCCAACATGGTGGCTTATAAAAGCCGACGTCAGTTGGCCTCATTGACCTGCTACGCCACTTCCCTCGTTCTCACCACAGTCAAAACACAATGACCATGCTGAGCGAAATGAGTAAAAACTGTCAGGAAAAACGCCCATTGTGCATGGAATTAGCTTAAAAAAACATGTCGTCCGATGTAGCAGTTGCCGGCAGAAGGTGACCAGTCGGTATAAAAAATATATACAATATATTTTACATACCACTTTGGTACACACTGAACCTCGTCTGCTACGATGGCCACCACATTCCTCTGATATAAATGTGAAAGCAGCAATTTTTGGTACGGTCGTTGAGAATCCAAGCCTCGCAGAACCCATGACAAAAGGAAGGAAGCTCTGGGCATGCCTGCATTACTGCGCTGCTCCTGAACAGCACATAGCATGGTATGCCCGTTTTTCCATTTCTTTCTATGGGAGTTCCAAAAAATTACTGATGGACAAACTAGGAAAATAATGAGCTCCCTTTCTGGCCGTAGATATTTCATAACAGCAGGCAGTAACTGGGATGTTAGCCACTTCCAACTGACAGTTGGTAACACTGCAAGGGAATCCCTTGTCTCCACCATTATACTGTACAAGGTATTGTTTTGTTCATCATTGACTGACAAACTACATGTACCGTCCTTCAATATTCTATCTGCAGTGTCTCTAAACAGTGTCCGATCCATCCTTACAATAGCTTATACCTGACTCCTCCTCTGTGGCAACAATATTGCGAGCAACGCTTAAAGCTATCCCACAGTGTCCTGCAGGCTACACTTTTATCACACCTCTTCTGAGCGAGCTAAAGCCTAACACTCATTGCTTAGGATCGTCCAAAAGCCAATTTATTTTGATACCCTTTTGGAAAAAAAAGAGTTTTGCCCCTTGCGCCTGCTTAACGACCACATGTCCCAGCTCATTTAAAGTTCTCTCTCACCAAGCACTTTATATTTTATGAAAAGTGAAGGAGTTGAATTGTTTTTGCACTTTGTAAAGAAAAGCTGCCTTTGCAATGAAGCACTATATACTTTTTTCACAATTCAATCGTGCAGAATTGCATCCTATTTGATGGCCGCTCTCGTCAAGCATTGCTTCTTTCCGTCACTGTTTGACCATCGGGGTTTGTGACGTTACGGAAGGAAGCTTTTACACCAACTCCCATTGTGGACTCACAGAAGTGAATGTCAATGTGTGCTCACGGCTTACTGGATTTAAATGGGGAGGCAAATAAGAAACTGTTCCCAGTTGTCCAGTCGGAACTCATCCATCATTATGATCCGATTGAGGGAAGGAGCCATGGGCTATCACAAAGCCGGCCTTTGCCAGTGCAATTGGGACAGAGTTTGTACCCAGCAAGCTGCCATGGCAGTAGACTAAAGCAGGTGCTTGGGAAGTATATTGGTTAGGGATGCTCTTGAAAAGTCGTTGTGCGAAAAATCTTATATAAGTGACTGATTGAAGTTTAAGTCTCTGAGTACTGTCAGATTATAGCCTATAATGAACAAGCAGGCCATTTATTCTATCGCTGATTTGGTATCGTGTGCAATTCTTGTCTTTGGTCAGAGACCTCCGCCCCGTTTTGCGTCCAGTTGTTTATTTTTACATGTGAAAGGGATTCATACCGGGCTATGCTCTTTTAGGCGCTTTTTTGGCAGTAAAGAATATGTTAAAAGCACGAAGGGAGACCATCTTTCATGGTTGCCAATATTGGCTTTTGCACGCTGCATCCTGAGACAGACAAAACAGGTACACCTCCTGCTCTGTGGCTTTTGGTGGTTTGTGTGTATTCAAGCTGTGGTCAAGTGCTTGTGTATTCCCCATTTTCGAAGTTTGCAGCATGTTATGTAGAGTAGTAATTATTAATGTGTAATAGGCATTCACCAGACCTATGCTTTTCAGTGCGGCTGTTTCCCTGCATGTATCCCAAGCCTTGTTAAAAAAAAAACAAACAAAAAAAAAACAAAAACAAAAACAAAAAACAAAAACAAACAAAAAAACAACAACAACAACAAAAAAAAAAAAAAAACAACAAACAAACAAAAACAAAACAAACAAAAAAAAAAATAAATAAATAAAATGAAATAAAATAAAACTAAAATCCTGCTACATGTAGGCCTCTCATTTCAAATTCAACTGGACTTGAATTTTGTATCTACAGTATTATACCCTGGACCAGAAGTTCCGCGGAGGCATTCCACTGCCTCTAACAATTACGAAACACCCTTACTCTGCGAATACGCCAGAATACTGAAAATTTGTCAACTAACCTCTGCATCCGATATATTTTTTGTCAGCCTCCGACGAAAATTGAAACAATGTGGGGGGTAATTACGTAACTCAACCCCAATTTACACGCCAATTTTTAGTCTGCCAGATTGCCATGGTACCGGAATGCAAGGGGGAATTAATTTTATTATGATTTTATAGGCGTGAACATGTTGTGCAGGTCATCTTAGGCTTGATCCATACCAAAGGGTATAACATTGGCTTTGGGATGCGATTCGCGCGAATGTTTTGGAAGATAAAACAAATCACTATGGATATGTTATACATATAATAATCATGATGAGGAGGATGATAATGATGAAAATATCATCACAATCCTGGAGGCCTACAAGCGCTGCGGTGAGCACAACATCATCCAACAACCATCCATGTATGTGTTCCTATATGCACAGTTAGTAGGCCTACATGAGCTAATGATGCGAAAAGGCCGGTCTTTTTTGGTGTTGTTAGCATCAGCATGTGGTATTACAATTCATTAACTTTCACCAGTTCTGTATTCTTTTTTGTTTTTCTTTTTTTCCACAAAGGAATAAAAATGCTCCAGACTGTGTTACTGTTTCAGATTTGATCTTTTAATGTTGGAGTAATGTATAAAACGCATGGAGAACACAATAGATTGAAAAGTAATATTAGACTTTTTTGGGGCAAAACTTTGGCCTCAACACAATTTACGGCAATGGAAACGCTATTCTAGTACTGATAGATAACATATTTTTCTCTTTGTTTGTTTAAATAATGGTAATATCTAACTTTTTTACCTTCTGATCTATATTTCTTTATTTCTCTTAAAAACTGGTGCGGCTTGGTGACAATGTCTGGCCTTCCATTAAATCTTGTCTGTTCCTCGTTTTCCGTATCGAAATCCCATCTTTGTTAGATAACGATTTACTGATGTCTTTGGTACGTCCATGTCATGATTTTCTTTTAGGTATCGGGAAAATTTCGTTGTTAGACATATTTTATTTTGCATATATGTATGCGCTGCTCTTATGGTTGACAGCGAAAATGCATCAAGTTTGCTGGGTTGTCCATTTTTCTTGGATGCAGTTGATGGAGGATGCATTACATCCAGATCTGTATGCTCATCACGGATGAATCTGTTATACATGCATCTAGTTAAGGATATACTTCTGCTCCGCAGGGATGTCCACAAAATAGATGATAAAACGCGATAAACTAAAAATAAGTCCAACTAAGTATATATTTTTGAAAAGTACATAAAGTGGAAAAAATGAGTTTGGTCATTGAGATTCGTGTCACTTGTCTAGTGTTTATACAGCTAGTGCGTAAAGTGAAAATACAATTTTCCTAATTTTTCAGTTTGAAATGGATTTAACTTTTTATTTTTTGTATTCAAACTTTGAAATTCTGGTGGCAAAATAAGCTATAAAAAGTGAATGCAAAATTTTTTTCTTTTTTTCTTTTTTTTTTTTGTTTTTGTTTCTATGACTGATCCTGGAAGGATGACATCTCATTCAATGATGCTTATTTTCAGTTTATTGTGTTTTGTGGCCTGTTCTGTATATCCTCCAACACTCGAAATATTCGCTCGCTAAAAAGATACCGTAGCTGCATGTGCATGGACAGTAGGTGACAAGTGATATTGACTATGGCAAACAGTGGTATAAAATAATCGAATGTTTGCGGGTTGAAACATGTCTTCGAGCAGGTGGGCTTCAGACAAACATTTGGTACCTTTATATTCCAACAAGCACCGTTCGTTGACGAAAGCGTGTTATGATGAAGGATAAGGTGTGCAAGGCCAGACTACGTATTAATTACAAATATATATTTTATAGATGCAGTTTTAGGAAGGTTATATGGTGTTTTTGAAGAGTTCATTTATTACTACAATGGAGTGGCAAACATTTTGTAAGCCAGCGTGTTGTTGTTGCCCCACACACACAGCAAAGATGATTTTTTATGATTGAAAATTTTGGTATATAGCTTTATAATGATAATGATGGCATCTATACAGATATAAAAGTCATTGCTTATATCAAAATGTCCCATTGTTTGAAATTTACAGTTACCATATTATGCATGTCAGAAAAGCTTCAATTTAAAAACACAAGTTAAATTATTTTCTAGCTATACAACCACCATATCTGTATTTGTCCAGGTAGCGATTTATGGAGGCCTGAGGGAGCATCCCTCTGGTGCGTCCACATCAAATGAATCCCGATCGAAGGGCATTACTGTAGTGAACGCATCCAAGGTTTAGCATTAACAGCATTCACACATTGCCATCATGTGAACTGCCTTCCGCATTTCACGTTTTGGGTGCCCTGAATGCTGGTTGCTACGGGAACAATATGTAAAAAAGGGGGCATGATGGTAACATAAAAGTTGACAATTGATTTTACTGTGACTCACAAAAGGCCTATATATTGTCCACCTATGTAGTTTTTAATTGAAAATAACAAATCGGATACACCTACAGGTAAGATAGGATTATGAGGATTTTTCATGATTGAAGATTTCGGTATTTTGCTTTTAATTATAATGATGACATCTATAGAGATATAAATCAAAATGACGTGTAATATTCTAAGTCTTAGTTTGGGTAGACAAACATATTACCTGAAAAAAAACTTAAATGTAGGCCTAATTCGTTTTTATAATGTTTTCCTGCATAGGCCTACAGACATGAATATTATCAACTTACACTCCTTCTTCACATGAGTTAAAGCAAGTATATTCAGGAACCACATACATGCACGAAACAGGTACTCTAATTAGGCCTACTTACTTTTACAAGGTTGACTCTATCCATTGTGCTGTGGAGATTGATTTTCAATTTTGTTCTTTCTCCTTCCTCTTTACAAAAACTATAAACACTTTTGACTAGTTGTTTTACTATCTTCATCTTCAGAATAAGATTTTAAAAAAATATATTGAATTTTTACACAAAATATGTACAGCAATACTGTCGCAGCACCCAGCGCCTCTGGTGGACGTGAAGACAGAGAGGAAATTTCACCAGAGGAAAGAATGCTCCCGTGATCACACAGTGACGCAAAAAGATAACCCCCCGCCCCCCCACCATGACATCATTTGAAAATTAATTACGTAAACATTTTGCAGAAAGTATGATATTGTATAATTTCAATTTTGGTTATGATTTACAACTTAAAGAATTTCACAGAAATATTAACGCCAACAAAAAAAAAAAAAACAAAAAAAAAAAACAAAAAAAAAACACAAAAAAAAAAAAAACAAAAACAAAAAAACAAAAAAAAAAAAAAACAAGAAGACAAGAAAACACTTTAATCTGCTTGCTTATAGCTCGGATGTAATAAATGATCCCTGAAGATGAAACATCCGGGACCTTTCTCCACAACGGCCGATAGCAGACTACAAAATGGCATGTTAATCATAATTGGGTTGTAACGTTTCAGCTAGAATCATTACAACTAACAGAGAAGCCTGGCATTACGTATACCAGAAGACAGGGTGTACCATCAAGGTGTCATAATTAGGGTACAATAATACTCCAACATCGTTTTGTAAGTGTTAGAGGCAGTGGAATGCCTCCCCGGAACTTCTGGTCCAGGGTATATCTTAGCATGCACCATACACTGATGGTATTGCTTATCGGCAACTGCACAGGATGGCCTGCCGTAAACTGGTTTCAACCAGTTTACATATAGGAATTTTTGCACGATGACTTTTTTGAAAACCATCCCTTAACAGCCTAAACTTTCCAAGGGCCAGCTCTGTTGATCTTCTGTGGCAGCTATAGCATGGTCAGTGCTGGGCATAGACTCAGTCCAAGTTGCACTGGCAAACATTGTCTTTGTCATAGCCCATCTGTGGCTTTCTCTGACCTGCTGCCTTTCTTGCCCTACATATTCCCCTCGTCCTCATTAATGTCCTCTTTGGAAAAGTAACAGCTGAAACTGGGATCCAGTTCATTCTCTGTGTCGCTACAACTCATGCTTTCTCAATCACTGTCTGCCATTGTTTCAGAAAAACTGCATTCGGTGACATCATGACCCAGAGCCCACGTGATGGCCAAAAAGGTGCAAACTTGTCAACATCGTGCCCGTCAAGGGTAACAAAATAATTTTGCAAATAAAAGCAAATTTTCTTTACAAATGTGATACAACACTCCAAGTCCTTCATTTTTTTTTTTTGTTTTTGGGCGTGTGGGGCCTGTAAGCAGATTCTTGCCAAATCATTGTGTCCAATTGCTACTTTAAATATATCTTACGTTTTTGGATTCAAAATTCTACACTGTCAGCTACGCACTGCACCCATAAACAAGGATGGTATGCTTTCTGGAAGTCAGCTGGAACCATATCCACAATGGCGGGCGGGAATGAGAGCAGTGATATATGAATTATTTTTAATTTACCATCATGCCTTAGTGACAGCTGGTCTATTCAGAAATAATAACACATTAATGTGGAGGAATTATTTCAAAACTGGATTATTGGAAAAAATTGCAGCTTGAGGTTCACAGGTCCCCAGAAGTGTCCCTAGGCACTTAGCAATTAGACTGGTGGTTCCAAAGAATCTTCTTCTCTTCCAGAAAAGAAAGTTTTTGAAGATTTCCTCGAAAAATGAATAGAATTAATTCATTAAAATGTACATTTTTTAATGGAGCAAACGCATTTGAACAACTTGGGCAACGGCCAGACAGGGTGCATCCACTATAATTTTGTAAAGAATCGGGCCAATACAAATTGCTAAGTGGTATAGGGCTAACTATAATTTAGGAAACGTCAATGAACACTTGACCGTGAACATGTCCAAAATTAACATTTGATAACAAGAAGCTGAAGTGTTCACAATTTTTGCCAATGTGTGTAGAATGCCTATAGATGACAGCCCAATCCTTTAATGGTTTTTGAGAATGTTACAAATGCCAGGTTGGAACCGTTTGCATTAAAAGAAGGCGGTCTCTTAAAAAATCCTCCTCACTTAAAACTAGCACTCCTCTTGGTCCTGATCGTTTGAGTGACTTTCTACTGACATAAACTGGCTCTGGCATTTCACTGTCCCTAATTAGATGAAAACATATCTGTGAGTGAAGTTCTTGTGCAATGCAAATAATTGTATATTCATCCTTTTTTATAAGGAGTTTATTTGCAGCTAAAATCGAACTAACTCCTAATATCTTCATTATTAACGTTTTGAATGTCTTTGACCAAGGGGATTTCCGGCTTCATTTCCAAACTCTTCTACAATAACATTGTTTTGTGAGTACGGAACGATGGAGTCTCGAACCAACAACCTTCGACACCAGTCACCCAGCGGAAAAGTGGAAACGCACATACCAACTGCATCAAATCCCAATTCTTATAAAGAAAAGTTGAATGTAGGCTGGTATGCATGAATTTCATAATCGACACGGCCCAGTTCATTGTAATTAAGCCAGAACTGTATTCGGAGTTGTCCCGGATCGGGGATTGTACATATGCAAGTCCACCAGCATTGAACAATCAAATCAGTCCAGCACAAGGTCAACTTAATTCAATTCTTTTGTTTGCCCTGGACTTTTAACCCAGGTGTGGGGCATAAAGTAAGTACTAAGTTTACAATGGCGGCATTTTATATTGTTTCATATTCTATGCACAATACAAAACATAACGTGTTCCAAAGCTTATATATGATGTTTCTGGGCGGAATAAATGATGAAAGACTGGGGAGAAAAAATATACAATATGTAGTATTTTTATATCTGCAGACAAAAGTTCTTTAAATTTCAAAAACCCTAAATTTTTTTGGTTATATGCAAGTATGAATTTTCGTTTTAATGATCAAATGAACCACATTCTATTAGGAAATAAAACTCATCACCTTATTTACTATTTTTGAACAAATTACAATATCTCTGATTACGCGGTATATTAGTGTAACATCCAATTTCAACTGTAACATGTGATTCCGGGTTCTGAATTTACACAATATTTTCCTATTTTAGGATACATTGACACTTTTCAAAACCAAAATGTGTCTTATGCAACCTATAGTTATAACATATTTCTGTTGTGAAAATCTTATTACTCCAGACCTGTATATATTGATCTTTTAACATTTTTTACTTCTTTCGATAACCACTTGTCATTGCAAGATTCAGGATTCATCCAAATATTATTCATACCACATCCATTAAGTGTATCATGTGCAAATTTAAGCCATGGATATTTTTTAACTTCATCAATCCTACAATTTTTTTCAAAACACAATATAGTCTTGACGAAAGCTTAGTATGTTCACCTGTTACCTATCTCTGCCAAACGTTAACTATTCTACTTTTGATTGAGCAAGAGACTGAGACTTTTATCAATTCTCCGTACAATATACAAATAGGCGCTGAGTCTTTCAACCCCAATGTATTTTTGCAAACTGTACGTTGTAATTTTTTGGCACGTTCTAAACTTTCCATATCCAAATGTCACAGTCATATAGCAATTGGTGATACAGTGCGACTAAACAACTCTAGCTGAATATCAACAAGAAGTCCTAAATAATGCTTTACAAGCCTGCTCATGAAGACATTTTATACAACTGTAAAAAAATATATTAAAGTTCATCAGTACACCTAAATACTTAATGTCCTGTGAAACTTTAAGTTAAATTCCACTCTATCTGAAGTCAAAATTTTCAACACGCCGGTTGCCCTGGTAAAAGTGACTATTTCTGTCCTATTTATATCGACCACAAGTTTGTAAGTTGTTTGGTCTCAACAAATCAACACTAGCTATAATGTATTTGCATTGCCATGCTCCCATATGACTTTTAAACCCGACATGAGTTTGGTATTTACAAACAACTACAAAACAACCGCTATAATGTTGTGATACAGCTACGCAATTTTTAAAATATATATTATAACCATAGTCTTTGAAAATGTGTGTTAGATACTCCGAATCAAGATCGTCCACTTTCGTCTCCAAGAAAATTGCAATGTCATGATATTTTTAAAAAACTTTCAAACTCCGGTTCACGTACCTTACTTCGAATTCCACAAACAGTAATTGTCCCAATTTTCAGACGTAGTGAAAAAAGCGCATATGAATGATCAAAGTGCTGTATAGAACGTTCATTACACAAATCTTGTGCTTGCTAAAAAAATACAACGAGTGAGGAGTTAAGTCCAACATTTGTACATTTGCGAGAACACAATTATTTTTGCCTGGTTGCTTCCAGCCTCAAAAGCAAATAAACAAACAAGTCCGAATGTCCTCCACACAGACCCTGGGGGCGACTTGTCGAGCTCGCCGCACCACGCGCACCCACGCCTACGATAGAAGCAGCGACTACCCTGGTATCAGGACCACCCAGTCTACCCTGCGACCTTGCAGTACGGTAGTTCCGAAGGCGGTGTTTCACTTCGCGAATTTCTGCCTCATCAAAGCCAATTTTCAACGGTCGTGATCATGGAGGCACACGCAGTCAGCCAGAAAAGACAAAGCATGTGTCACTGCCTGCACCACCAAAGAAGCAAGGGTCGGCAACATCACTTTCATCAAAAACCACCATTTCTAAAGTGTGGCTTCTCTCACTAGTTCCCTTCTTCTTTCCCGTTTCCTACAAGTGTTATTTGGAGTTATTGGTATCATTCATACATTGCAATGGCGTGGACTAAGAAAAGCGGGCAGGTTGTTTTTTGGTTTATCTATGCAAAGCTTTTGACTATTAATGACATGTTGCTTTCCACGTCAAAATGCATCAACTAAGCATTTACAACAGCATTCTAGAATTTATCCGTGACCGTGAAGCTTCTGGACCTAGCATATATACCGAATTTGTCCAGCTGTCCATCATATGTCAGGTGTGGCGCATGATATTTAGTCTCCCACAATCATCTTGGTTTTGTTGTCCTGTGAAATAAATAGAGTAAACCGCCTTACACTGTGCCTTGTCACACTGGTGAAAAAATAAGTTAAAAGAGCCAGTCGACTTGGGTATTGGGAGCCGGTGCTTACGATTGACGTCTTTTGCTATCGGTACAAGTGACGTCCCGGTTATTTTAGGACAGGTGATTGTCATGACATTGGATGCTTTCGACGAAATGATGGGGTTCAGTATTTGAGAGCCGCTGGTTTAGTATATTGAGCGCAAGCGGTCATTTTGAGACCTGTCATCTCTTCGGATCATGTGTTATCTGAGAGTCACTGCAGATGAGGACAAAAACACTGACTCTCCCCTCTCAATATTGTTACCACAAAGAACAGTGTCGTTGGTTCCAGTTATCAGACAGTTACCACAGAGAATACCTGTGTAATATTCATGACAAACATAAACAATTACATACACGTACGAATATATGTATGCACATCGTCGTTGTCCGTGCAATACTACCCATGTGACAATGAATACGTTTGGAGGCCCCCAAATGTGATCCTTGCGATTCCCTCTATGTAAATTGTGCCATGCAAAAATAGCCTATGTAATCTGAAGCAATATAACCTATGTAAGTAAATGAGGATACAGTGAAATTTGGACACTTTTTAATATAGAATGACGTTGTTTACTCTAAAATTTCCTGCTACATGACATTAATTTGTACTAAGATCTTAATATCATGAAATTGGATTAAGTGTTTTTAACATAGGAAAAGAGATTATGAAAATTACATGGGATAAATTGCATACCAAGAAGCCCGGTGCTTTATCACCAACAGTCTATAGGTGGTATTGACCCCTATGGGTTATTTAATCTGTACCGAGTTAACATTTCGATAAAATTGTGGCCTCTATTGTTGCCCAAGATTATACTTTAACTGAGTCTAAAAAATAATCAATTTCGACAAATTCATCCCAAAGGCGGTATAGCACGAAAAACGACGATATATGCATACACACATGCGGGATGTATGTATGTATGTATGTATGTATGTATATACATATATATAGATAAATATATATATACATATATATATATATATATATAATATATAGGTAAGCCTATGCAAGTATGTATATATACATAGGTATGCATATACAAGCATGTATACATAGATATACATATGCATGTTTAAATACATGTATTATGCATAACTGCAGGTATGTATATATGTATGCGCACATACATATGCATAATGCATACATGAATTCATACAAATATATGTAGAAAAATATGTTAGCACTTATGCAAGCCTGCATATATAAATCCACACATGCATACATATACGCAAACCTGCGTCTGTCTATCTATCTATCTATCTATCTATCTATCTATCTATCTATCTATCTATCTATCTATCTATCTATCTATCTATCTATCTATCTATCTATCTATCTATCTATCTATCTATCTATCTATCTATCTGATTGTCTGTCTGTTTATCTGTCTGTCTGTATATATATATATATATATATATATATATATATATATATATATATATATATATATATATATATACACGTGTGTGAAAATGCATGTATACGTATATGCATACATGTGTATGCAAATATGGATGTATGCACATGCAGGTATGCGTACATGCTTGAATGTATATGGTCATGCATGCTTTCATACATATCTGAACGCATACACATGTGCACGTATACGTGTATTATGCATACATGTATATGTGAAGGCATGTATGACGGTACAGTTTTGCATAAATGAACGCATGAATATATATATATATATATATATATATATATATATATATATATATATATATATATATATATATATGTATGTATATGTGTGTGTGTATGCATATATATTTGTCTGGATGCATGTATACTTGTTAGATGTATGTTTGTATGTATGTGCGCATAAACACATTTATTTGACTGCTTGCTTACGTCCATAAAAGGTAAGACACACATGTCACATGACTCGACATATCATGGCATTCATATATTTAGCTGGCATGTATAGCATATACATATGACAGAAAAACATACACACATACGTACAAATGACATGCATGAAACATGCACTATGTATTATAACATATATATTATGCCATACATGGGAGAAATATCTACGTCACATATACATGACGGAATACACGCAATTAAATAAATAACTGCTGTATCTTTATGTGGTATCTTCGAATGAAAAAATGTTCTCTGAAATGGGGACCACCAACATTGTGAATCAGCGAAATCGTAAGCTTATATTATGTTTTATCATTTACATTCTCTTAAATTTTATACATTACTGCTTAGATGTTCTAGAGCAACAGAAACTGTTTTCAACACACGAAAAAAAAATCACAGCAAAGATAAAGAAATTGCAGCGGTACCTAGTGGTCACCCCCCCCCCCCCCCCGCAAAAAAAAAAGAAAAAGAAAAAAATAGATATCCCTGATGACCTCGTGTGCAATATCCAAGCAATTTGCCAAGTCAGTGGCTCAGGAGAAGAAACTTATTTTTTTATGGCAAAAACAGTTTATTTGTTAACTATGTGAACAACTGAATAAATACAGTATAATATCCTATTTAGACCATCTCCATAGAGACGTCGTTTCCGTATTCAGACTACTAAAATTAAGGTCCCATTTCATTTATTCCCATTGAAATTATATCCCCTTAACGCCACTTCCTTAAAAAAACACATTTTCCCAACGGATAACTGGAGAGCCAGAACGAGTGCAAACGTCAGCAGAGCAAAAAATGTGCCTCTCCCTTCTCTTTCTGTAGCATGTTTGCTAATGGAAAGCGCCGTCGTATTACATTCGTGACAAATTGTAATAAACACAGGGAATTACAAGTTGGCTTGATTAGTGTCTCTGCTCGCAGACTGGTGCGTGTTCTATGCCTGTCCACCAATAAATAGTCTAATACTTGATCTTGTCATCTCAGGTAATATGTGGACAGGCATATCAAATAGCTTGATTGGTATTAGACCCGTGAAAAAGTGAGAGATGAATTAAAATGTGTTAGCTCTTTCATAGCCAAGTTTTGGACAGAGTCAACAGTTTGCTCGGTTCGCTTTGCGCGCATTGCGGCCAAATGGCGCCACGGGAAGCTGTTGACTTGAACCGTTATATTCTATGTGGCATGCTGGTACTGGAATAAAAAGACTTTTTTTTTCTCACAAAGAATATTAATATCGTATCCATTAGATAATTCAGAGAAGTTTATCTTAGGGAATTCGACTCTGGTGGCAGCTGGCAGTGAAAGAGTTAAAAGATAGTAATCTCCACACTCGAATAAAACCTATTCAGGGAATCTTCCCTTCATTTGAGCGCCGACAAAGGGCCCTCTTATAATGGAGAGATAATATTAAATGACAATTAAATTTACACAAGAAACACATGCCTGCCGCAAAGGAACCAATTGGCCATCTTCTTTGTCATTTTTTACAGAGCAGCCCAGTCTTTCTTGAAAAGAACATCAATTATAACCACTCTTTTTGTGTAGTTGGTCAACTACTCCCATTACACCGAACAGAAAGCAAGCTGTGGTATATTAAAAACCTTTCTTGATTGCTCTGTTGTTGGCTGAAACGGGGGCCAGTGGACTGGAACAAAATTCAAGTTGTGAATGATGGCAAAAATTAATAGAATGGATGGGTAAACATTAACAGCTGTTTTGGATATAAGGGAACGAAATTGAGTTCCATCTTGACAAATGTCTCTAGTCAACATTTTACAGTTCACAATATGTATATATAATTTTTAAAAAACATACACACGCATATATATATATATATATATATATATATATATATATATATATATATATATATATATATATATATATATATGTGTGTGTGTGTGTGTGTGTGTGTGTGTGTGTGTATGTTTTTAAACATTATATACACATTGTGAACTGTAAAATGTTCATTAGAGACATTTGTTATGGTGGTTTATAGAACTACAAAATTTTATCGACAATTTCGATGTTTTTCTTAATACTTCGACTTTCTTCTGAAAATTTCCAGCTTTAACTCTCAAGAGTTTCTATCTAAACTTGTAATTTCGATTCTTTTTCGATATTTAGATATATAATGACTGTAAAGCCAATGTTGATCCTTTGGAATTTTGGATTGCTTTTTAAAATTTAGATTGCTTCAACAACTGAAAATTTTGACATTTGAATAACGAAATTTGAACTTTAAAAGCTGGTATTTTCCTCTTTTTTCTCTAGGTCCTAATGTCAAAATTCCGTCGGCCTTATATCTTGACATTTTAGCAGCGCAAAGTTGACATTTTGATATAAATAACGTAATAATGAGAACAATCATCAGTATCGAGGTTTAAGCTCCAACCTTTGTGATTTAACACTCCAAATTTCGAGGTTTAAAACTGGTGATTTCGACATTAATCTCCAAATTTGAGAAGAGAGTCGAAAGTTCGACTCAAAATTTCTATGTTTGTTTACTGAAAATTTTGAGGCCTTAAGGTGGCAATTTCGACATAACTAACATAATTTAGAGATTTCAAACTCAACAATAACTAGAAATTTTCAGTTTTCAGTTAATTTAATACTGGTTCTATTAAGCTTTGGTTTATTTTCAAGTCATAGCTGACTTAGAGCTGTTGATGCTAATATGTTCCAACATGGTCGCTGCGTCCCAATTTGATGTTCATTCTTAGATACAATTACATATAAAATTCATCAAAAACGTATACAGTGAAATTAAAAGTGCACTACTGCTTTCATTTATACAACATGCCACGCATTTTAACCATATTTGGTCAAAATGTGTACCACAGCTGTTAGGGCTCTGCAAGAAAGCCACCGGTGGACCATATGGCAATAGTCCGGGGTGTTATTATTAGTTTAATTTGCTTAGCACAAATGATTATGCATAGATGAAATGCCATTTCAAAAATATAATCTTTATTTTTGCATTGCTTCAAACGTGCTTTCTGCTTGTTTGCAATGATGGACGAAGTGTAAAATACTTTATGGACACTGTATGGTCCATAAAATAACATACGGTAATTCAATTGTCTTCTTGGGTAAAGTATGACAATAAGTTTGCAGATCCTAAGCGTACACCTTTAGAACTGGAAGGACAGGGCGCCCCTGATTGGGTGCAACGGAGACATTGGCCATTTACATTATAAGACCATACATGATACTGTGTGCATTGGAAGCGAAAGACCAGGACAACATTAGAGCATGGTACACCTTTGCAGTACTGCACACAAAATACGAGATTGCTCTAAACTTAATCTTATATACACCAGACTTCCTTTGCTAGATCATATAAAGTATATATTTTCTAAGCCCTACATGAATACGAACTGATTTCTTTGATGACTTTTTATGTGACTTCATGCAATTACTAATTAGCTGTCGTTTTGCTAGTATTGCCACATTTCTCAATTCCGATCAGCACATAGGCTGAAGCAATACTTTTACAAAATTATGACTATCGGTCATGCTGTTCAAGGTTTTGGCTAATGACATATTTCTTATCAATTGCATTACTTATCTGGATAAAATTATCAAGGTTCTGTTGGGTGGCGATTATAAGGTCTATTAAAGTGTTGGCAGGACCTTTATCTGTTGTACTGCGTATAATACAGCATTTACATGTGTTCCAATTCAGCAATTACACAATCATATTAATGGATGTGGTCTGCTCTGGCCGTGCAGTCAAGGTTTGAAACGTTCACGGTGCACTTGTCACTGTTGCTTTCTTGTCATAATTCTTGCATTCGGATTCCCTCTCAGTCTTATTTTCAGTCGAGATTGTATGCGATCTTACTCATGACTGGACTGCTCCGTTGCTGAGCTGCATGTATTCGACAGTGATCTGTCTGTTGATTATTTATATTATTTGTCATGTCATATTATGGAGTATATTCTGCGGAAATTCTACGTATTTTACTTACCTTTGTGTGAATGTTTGTGCTGTTTTATTTTCATGTCACAAAGCATACATGCTGGTTATTCTATCAATCCAGTTCATCGTTATGGAAGATAATGGTGCTGTTGGATCAGGATTGGGGCATTATGTAGAGGGTAAATGTGGAGGTTTTGTTTAGTCTTTTATACCATTTGATTTAAGCACAGGGGGTAGTGTGGTGGTGCTGCAAAGGACCTTTGATTTCAGCTTCAAGCCGTGTCTTGCTGGATAAGCAGAAATTGTACCCCTGCGTGTCTGCAGGAACACCACAGCTCACCTGTGCGCACTGTGGACCAGCTTGGCAGTCTGTAATGGCAGGAAAATTCCACTGATTGCGGGGGTGCTGTACGAATATCAAGTATGGCTGAATTATGGTTGGACTGGTAAGGGCACGGTAATTTCAGAGTGCATGGGCATGCTGCTAGTGAACCCATTTTAAAACCCCTGTGAACCTCACTGGAAGAAACAATGGCCACCAAATTCCAACCTTGTCCCATTTCCAGGACATTCCTTTGTATTGCAATTGGCCAAGCATGAACAGTGCTGCAACACCCCATTATATAAAATGGCTGTGACGCATCAAATTCTATGCACAACGTATGTATGTCATACTCCATGTAAAGCCAAAGTCTGTGTTTTCTAATCATGAGTATACATTTCGATAAAGGATAGTCTACAAAATTCACACAGCGTGCAAAACTGTCTGTTGTATGGCAAATCTAGCTTTTAATAGCTTCCATTAGAGCATGTGTGGCCATAAACTTTGCATGTTATTACTTTCTTTCCTCGTACCGTGATTAACTGGATTATGCACGCTTGATTAGGTAGTTCTTTGACTCATTCTCTTAAGTAGTAGAACTCATAAAAAGGCGGATTTTATTTTTTTTATAATCTGTACAATGTTGTAAGAGAAGCCATATAATAAAATATGTCTTGGTAGTGTGACATTTATTAATAATCCTAGAAGGTGATATGCATGTGCATCCCGGAACGATACAAAACCTCGGTGGCCTTTTCCTCTGTCCTTCAATTTTATTAGTCCTTGCAAAGACGGAATGAAGTCTATCACTTTAGATCTTTTGTCTAAATTTTGTATGTCCTTGTTAGCATTTTCCTGCTGAGAGCTTCATATTTCTAGTTATTACGCCATATTGTACCGTAATCGAGTAAATAACGTAGACATGGTGCAGCTATGTTAGTTTTCTAAGCTCTCATATATATCAGGGCATAGCTACCTGGAAATTTCTTATATTTACAGCCTGTATGGTGTTAATTTAGACTCGCATTCCTGTTTGGTGCCAGATACAGACCCAAAAAAACCACCAGATTCTTTCTGGGAAAAGTAGCCTCCTGTGCAATTTAACAAAAAAAAAAACAAAAAAAAAAAAAAAACAAAAAAAAAACAAAAACAAAAAAAAACAAAAAACAAAAACAAACAAAAAAAGAAACAAAAACAAAAACAAAACAAAACAAAAAAATATGGCCAGGGTCTGTTGTGGTAGAAAATGTATTATTTTCTTGTTTGAAAGCTTGTAGCGAAAGACAAAAATACATTAAGCATACAATTTGTGCGTGGTTTTGATGCACATGTAAAATGTTTAATATATGTCACGACACTTTGTCATTTTTGTAAGCGGTACAGTGCCACACAAACTGGGGCTGTAAGCACAAGCTGTATTGGCCCTGGGCCTTTTTCAGAAAATATGGAAGAAAACCATGGCCAACAGTTGCAGGAACAACAACAACAACAACAACAACAACAACAACAACAACAACAAATAAATAAAAAAGAAAAAAGAAAAAAAAACAACAACAAATAAACAAAAACAAAACAAAACAAACAACAAATACAATAAAAAAACAGAAAAAACAAAAACAAAAACAAAAACAAATCAACAAAAAAAAAAAAAAAAAAAAACAAACAAACAAAAAGACAAAAAAAAAAAAGATATGGGGCGGGCAGATAGGTCTTAACTATGTATGAGGTCTTTAAGGGTTTTAGTACCATTACTTCACAATCATATTTTGTCATGCCTATTTCTAAGTTTCGCTCTATCTGTGGAATGAAAATTAGTAGCGAAAGTTTATTAGATGTATGAGAGGGCTAAACCTTTAATTTTTAGCTCTTACCACAATTAGCACACACACACACACACACACACACACACACACACACAGATGTTGCCGGGTTTATCTAACTTGTCGAAATAGGGACTCCTTCAATTACTTTTACACCAACATTATATTTCTCATTTGGGGAAACGAGATAAATGTTGGGTTGTATAATTCATGGTGTTTTATGAACAAAATTTGCCATTGCCTTCTTTCTTTTTCCCTAACCCCACTTTTCCTTGTGTCTAGGTGCAAAGACAGACATACTGTTTTTCCATGAATTATTTATTTACCAAAAAAGTTTGTCTTGGTCTTTTTAGGAAACCGCAGTAGCCGAGATCAAACAGTCTTGTCACTCTGCTGGAATGATAACGCAAGTACTTTGGTGTACCAATGGTAGGTCTACAAAGGTAAGTAACAGATTGTGGTCACAAAGCTTGCTTTTGTGAAGACTTATAACAGTAGGGCTGTGACAGGCCTGTGCTCTGCTGACCTTACATGCACACACTGAAGTGGTCCTGTGAACTATGATATCAAGGTCACTTGTGTTTCTGACCATGACCACTGTTGCTAACTTGCACATCCCCTTGCTGATCGCATGAAATACAGATAAATCACAGCATCACCTCTTGAACATTAAGGTGTATACGTTGTCAAAAGTGTCCTTATGCAATAGCCAAGCAATCGGCTGGGCAGTTTCTGAGAAGATTTTTGATCATTATTTTGTCAAAAAAAATAAGAATAAAATTCATTTAAAATTCAAAATTCATTGGACCGTAACTATTTTAACAAAACTAGTAGATACTCACCCTAAGGTACATGCTGACCAAGTTTCCAGTAAATCTTTTCATTGGTTTTGGAGAAGTAAAAAAATGGGAATTTCCATTCCAATCCCCATTCACTTACATTGTAATTAAAGGGAATGAATTCATGAACAAGTACCCGAATTGAAAAGTTCGTTATAAATGAGGCATTAAGAGAATCTTCACATAGCCAGCAAACTTGTTCGCACCTTCTACAAGCTATATTTCTACCAATTTTCAGAACAATCTGACTGAAGATTCTGGAGACTTTGAAAATGACCTCAACGCAACCTCAACGCAAAAATTGGCAAAAAAACAAAGAAACAATAATAAAAAAAAAAAAAATGCGGGCCACTTATGTTGTATAAAATAAGGTCTAGGGGTCCCCGAATGTGTTCCCTTACAATTTGGAAGCTATTGGCTGAGCTGTTTCCATTTTTTTATATTTGCCCTAAAAAGGAACTACAAAATTCATTACAAAAAATGAAAAATAAAAAAATTAAACTTGTTTGCTCCCTGAGCAGGAAACATTCCTGCAGCCTTTATTTAAAATCTTAATGACGGTTAGGGAGAAAGGGTCGGAAAAAGCAAAAAAAAAAAAAAAAAAAGACAAAATGATGCATCTGCGTGAACAAATTCACAAATAGAGTTTCCCAGATGTGTTTTTGTGTGACTTTGAAGCAGGTGGGCCAGGGGTTTCAGAGGACAAAACTTTCTTTTAAAATTCGTGAAAAAACATAAACATCATTGGAGCGAAACGAGCTGAAAAAAAAAAAAATGATGGAGACTCATGAGAGGAACATTGCCCAAAAGGTTTGAAGTAAATCTTGCAGACAATTTTTGGAAGTCGAAAATGTTAATGGGCATCAAAATGCCCATTGACTTTCATGGCGATCAACAGCAAAGCTGCATTTACCGATAAGTTTCCAAATCAATAATAATAATAATAATAATAATAATAATAATAATAATAATAATAATAATAATAATAATAATAATAATAATAATGATAATGATAATGATAATGATAAAGATAATGATGATAATAATAATAATAATAATAATAATAATAATAATAATAATAATAATAATAATAATAATAATAATAACAAATGCAGCATCACCGGTTGAAAATTTAAAGTTATGGGGTACCCAGAAATGTTCTGTTGCAATATTGAAGCAATTGGCCAAATGGAGAAGATTTTTAGCTCCGCTTACTTGCTAGTCAGCTGAGCTTATAGGATGGTCCATCGTCCGTCCACAATTTATATTTTCGACCTCTGCTCCAAAACCGTCAGCCACATATACTTCAAACTTGGCAGTGATTTCCGCTGGGTAGGTCTCTACCCAATTGGTTTAAATTGTCATGTTGCAGCGATTTGTGTATTTTTATGTTCTTTTTGTTCGGGGGGGGGGGGGGCAAATCGTAAAAAAATATTCTCCTCTAAAACCGCTGACCTAATTGCTTTGAAATGACACAAAAACACCCCTGGGAACTCTAAGGTGGCGTTGCAATTTTTATTTTGTGTGTGTGTGTGTGTGTGTGTGTGTGTGTGTGTGTGTGTTTTTGCTATTTTCGACTCCTTGTCTTTACTCAAATCAAGCTGAAACGGGATGGTTATGTGTCTTGTAGAAGGGCAAAATAAAAGTGAATTTTATTACTTTTATGATTTTTTTTGGGGGGGGGGTTATGGCAAATGGTAAAAAAAAACCTTGTCCAAAACCACTTGCCACATTGCGTTGATATTACACACGAACTTTTCTACGCACTCCAAGTTCCTAATTTGTTCAACTGGTCGCGCTGTAACTTTTTGTATATTTTTAGGATTTTTTGTCTGTTTTGCTATTGTTTGATGATTTCTCTAGAACTGTCACTCAGATTAAGCTGGAACTTGGTGGATATGTTCCTTGTGGAAGATTCAAACAAAGTTGTTCACGAGGTTGCATTGCTGTGGATTCCTGATTTTTGATGTGTGCGCGGTTTTTTTTTTAATTCTTTTTTTCCCCAGTAAATGCACCTTTTTCATTGATAACTGCGTAAATCAATGTTCATTCTAAAGCAAATTCTTTTTTTCGACTTATCTGAAAAAACTGTGAGTCAGATGGACTTCAAACTTAGTGGCAATGTAACTTGGGTGAGTCTATATTAGTTTTGTTCCAAAGGCCACGCTCCAGTGATTTTTGGAATATTCATGACTTTTTTGGAAAATCTTAAAACAAGTTTTGAAATGAAAGTTTGACATGGGGATTTCTTGTAATGGTTATTACAAATAATTTTGACCAGATTTGAGTCAAACTTGGTATGGATGAACTTTTTACAAATGTCTACGTATGTTGAACATACAGAGCTCAATAAAATCCATGTGTACATCATGACTGACTTTTTGTTTTAAACACAATGTTCTCTCCGTTCATCTTTGCCCATGAAACGTGAAAAACGCAGGATAGTACGTTATGCACGCATGTGCAGATTTACGACATGAGCTGCTTTGATACAAATGTTTAATGACAGATTGAGAAGGGTTGGCAGTTTCATGTACTAAAGGATCTAATATCATACTTTTAAGGGCATAAAACTGCTTTAACCCCTCTTTAAAACACGCATATCCAGGTGAAATCCTAGCCGTGTTGGATAGGCAGAAGTGATAAACCGTAGTAATCAACTCTGTCAGAATTTGCTGCTAGCGATGGCTTAATAATTTTCCCAAACTGAAAAGAGTGGCATTTTAAGTTTATGCAGCGTTTACATCTATAAAGTGTACTTTAAAGTGGGTAGATAGCTTCCTTATATAATATAGGCTACTTTGTTGAAACATTACAAACCTACGAAAGCTACAAACCCACACAAAAAATTGCAAAGGTTTTGCTATGTGCCCATTTTATTCAACTTCCACATATGAAGCTGAAGTCCACAATTATACTTTACTTTTTATGTTATCTAAACTCAACAATTGAAAGCTTGATTGCATTTGGTTTTCCTGTATTCAAACGTTTCAAACATTCAACATGCTGGTGATATCTCATTAATGCATCAAACTAGAACTTTCATGTTTATGTATACAATGATAATTCACTCTGGAATCCTCATATCACACACACACACACACAAACACACACACACACACACACACACACACACACACACACATATATACGTTAATTAAAGAAGTTTAATGTCAATTCTAAATGAACTATGCATTTTCATCGAATGAAATGTGCCACAGCAACCAACAGGACACAATTTGGGAAATTGGCTAGTCAGATTAAGTAGCGTGGGTAAACACAAATATAAATATACTATATACATCTTCTCAATGGCCGATAAAGTACTCGGAATAAGGCTGCAATGTTTAAGTACGCTGAAACCATCATGCTTTACGTCAACATAAATGCGGAAGTTAAAGCTCAGCATAGAAGCAGACATGGGTGCCTTTTGTGACCTTTTGTAGGCAAATGTATTTACCTTGCCTTTTACAAACAACATACGTAAGGACCCGGAGTTGTGGTCGGCTCGGATCATATTCTTCCTGAACAAAAAAACCAAAAAACAAAAACAAAAACAAAACAAACAAACAAAAAAAAAAAAAAAAAAAAAAAAAAAACAAAGAGAAAAATGTTTATGTGTATATGGGTGTGTATTACGGCAGATAAATAAAAAAAATTCATGTATTTTACCTGAAGAAGTCATTTCAGTTAGGTGGACTTGATTTTCTATATATTTTTCGGGGTGGGGGGGGGGCGACTTGTCTATCAGCTGTGCAAATATGATGGGTCTGTTCTTCAGCGTCGACAATTTATAGTTTTAGACTTCTATGCAACAATTAGCCAGATTCACGTCAATCTTCGTGAGAATGTACCGCGGGAGGGTCTCTACTGATTTAGATCGGATGGTCAAGCTTGAATAATTCTTTACAGATTGTACGATTTTATTTTTTTACAGTTTCAGTGAAATTTCTAAAGAAATTTGCCCAGAAAGTATCCATTTGGAAGGCAACAATTCAGATAGTTTTAGGAATGTGTTTCTGGACTTTGATATTCGGGTCACTAATAACAGGTTTTGCATGAAAGTCTATCAGAAAATAGATGAGTTTAACATCGTAATAGTTAATTATCCTTTCCCGGACAGTAACATTTCGGTAGCTCTTGGATATAATACGTTTTTGTTACAGATTTTTGAGATTCGGTCGTATTTGTTCTAAATTTCAGGACCTTGCATCTAGAACCAAATGTGTTTTCAATAAAGTTGACTCAAGAGGATTTAAAGATGTACTTTTTATTGAATATTTCTACAAATTTTGCTGTAAATATCCAGAGACAGCTATCAAATTTGGCTTCAATAATTATAGAGATTTTCGACATGCCTGTTTTGCTTCTGAATTCTATCTTTGGCAGCATTATGTTTAATATTCAATTTCATACATTTTAGGCTAGCTTGTTTTCTGTGAGGTGAAACCCCCAGGGGTCATTGGTAGCAAGCAGCTACTAGCGACGGTTACAAGCTTGCTTAATTCTTCTTGGTATCTGGTTAAGAAAAAACTATATTTTGATTGCATTTTATTGACTTAGAAGAACTAGTGACTTTCATTTTTTTTGACTTGCCGTACAGCAAAATAGAACTTTGAAGACTTTCAAAGTGAGTAGTGGTTGTCATCATGAGATTTGGTTTACATTTCTGGTGTATTATATCCGTTTTGGCATAGTTGTTATTTCCCTCCGTTTTTACAGTTGGCCTAGCTACAAATCTTTATTTCACAATCACTGGGACTGAATATAATGTCCCAGTTTGGTTTTACTTCAGTTGTACACTGGCCGGTGGTTTAACTTAGATAAGCGTTCCAGCTAGAAAAGGTACATACCTGTTCAAGGGTAAGTCAAATTGCTTTTATCTGAGCTTGTACTATACAAATTTAGTAATTATGCTTGGTTAGACAGGCATTCTTTATTCATAATGAAGCTGTGCATTTATAAGTAAAACTTCAGGTATTCAGCTAATTCATCATTTGCCAGTCCATACTTGTTCGTTATAATGTGGGTTGTCTTTGCCAAATATTTAGCTTAGACAAGGAGCCACTAGTCAGAGAGACATGTACAGGTACAGACTCTGAAACATGTTTTCAGATGTTACCTGCGGAAGACCCTTTCATTTGTTGGGCTTATACAGCCTATGTCAAAGTCAAAATTCTGGAGAAGAACGTGTGCAATATGGACAACACTACTTCCGTATGTATATATTGGTTAGATAGTGGCAGGTTAGCTTATGGAGAGTAAAGAGTTTGGACTGTGGAAAAGCTGATGACTACTAGGAAGTAGTTGTTGACAAAAAGTCACAAATACAATTTTTCCTGGAAAATCTCAAGGAATGGGAAAAAACTCGTTTTTCAAAAGGACATGGCAAATCCGTTTGCAATGTACCTTTTTGGGAGGTTTACAAAAGGCTGATCACTAAGTGAGGAGGTTTACAAAAGGCTGATCACTAAGTGAGGATACCCCGTATCCCTGATGCGATTGGGTGGGGATGGAATGACAAATTATATTGACAAATTCTCCAAAACTATGAGGCAGATTCACATCAAACTTCTTTAGGCTGCACTCGGGCAAGTGTTCACTGAGTTTGTTGAAATGGTCACGTTCTAGTGTTTTCTTTAATTTTGTGTTCAATTTGTGTAAAATAAATAAGACAAAATATTCTCCAAAGTGCACGACTAGTTCTTTCAAATTGTGTTAGGACACGTCCCGGTACACTTAGATCTTTTTTTGTTCAACAGATCGTTCTGTGGTAATTTTTTCTTTTCACTGCATCTCCCAAATCGTATGTTAGATTCTCTTCAAACTTTATGGGAATGTACCTGCACTTGATCACCACTAAATTTATTCATTGCATGCTTGTGTTCTTGGTTTCTAATGTATAACAAATGAAAACAAAATAATAATAACAATTAAATTTTATAAAATGCAAAAAATACTAATGAGACAGCGGGTTAAGTATATGTATGTGTTAACTTTGCGACTGTGTAATAACAAACTAAATGGAGATCAAAGTGGATATGTAAAATTATTCTTATTCTGAAAAAAAAACAACGTAATATCAATGAATGAATTTGGGCCAGAGTTTAGAAAGTACATAAAATTTTTCTACACAGATGTCTCAAGCTGTATTATTAATGATGATCACACTTCCGAATTCTTCCCACTGTAAAAATATGTCAGACAAGGTTGTTCTCTTGCTCTTTTTAAAAATTTTCTTGTTGCAGTGAAACCTCGACCATTATGCTCGGAACCATACAGTCTAGTCGGATAAAATCGGGGGGCAGTAAAACTTGTGAATTAGCGGGAGACACACCATGCTTTTTTTCAAAGCAGTACTCAGAATAAACCTGTTTGGGGATTCATTTTTTTCAGGTTTTCACATTTGAAGTGCAATTTGGAATAAAAACATTTGTTGTATGGATAGTGTACAAATGAAATAGACTGAAATCTTCCAGCTTTCAGAGAACTGGTATACTTTGTCTCTCTCTGGTACCATAATTCATGAAAAGCAACCGATTATGTCAGACATGAATCATGAAGGTGAAATGCAATATTTCTGGGAAAATCTGAAAGTCTGGAAACGGGGAATTTTTCCTTTATTGGGAAAATGTTTTGTTAAAATGTCTTTCTGTATCAAAATTGTTATTCATAGCTTTCATTTTACATAGGTATTATTTCAGCCAGCAATACAGGTATTTGTTTGGAAACGTTTAGTGGCCACAGTGAAGAATATGATTATGCACCAAAGTATACCAAATGGTGGCTTGAAACTGTTATATTTCATAATAGAGACACTACCAGCATTCAGAATTAACAAGATAAAGCGCTTGATGAATAACCTATAATGCTAAATGGATGATACGTTTTCAACAGTTCGTGACAGATTTTGTTGTCAAGGACATGTTTTGCAGCAGAGTTTTTTTGGATATATTAGATCTACATATGCCTGGATTTTATGTGTACGTCTTCAATGCATTAAATACATGTTAACCGCCGTTTGAAACAGGTACAGCTTATGAAATTGTTCAGGAATTTCTGTGGTTTAACCCTCTCATGATTATTGACAAAACCTTGTATTTTATTAACACTGGAATAAAGCTACAATAAAATATCTTGGATATATTCTAAATGTACAAGGTGACATCCTCCCTGAAGCTGAATTTAAAAAGTGACCTACCTTTCATGAAATCTATTTATATCTATTTTATATCTGAACACTGTATAAGAGAGCTGCTTCGATGTATACTGTATATATTAGAGCTGCTGTTGTCTATATAATAGTGCTACTGCAGCATAAATAGACATGCTGTACTGTATATGATAGCTATAGCTGCTGTTGTGTATTTAATAATGGAATATGTAACACAGCTACTGTAGTGCATGTAGTAGAGCTCTAGTGTATATTATAGTGCTGCTGTAATAGGGCCCACATATAATGGAACTGCTTCATTATGTAAAACAGAGCAATTGGAGCAAATATAAGAGAGCTGCTGTTGCATATATAATAGCGCATCTGTATTGCATATACAGTGCTCCGTCTTTATAACACCCTCATGAGGCGATTTAAGATACAACACGGTGGTTACCATGGTTCCCACTGAAATACCTTTCCCTTCACTTCTATGTTGAAAGTCACTCTAGTATAAGGCGGTTTTGCTACAACGCAGTATACCCTGTGGACCCCGACACTAGCGTTATAAAGAGGGAGCACTGTAGTAGAGCTGTTGCGGGAAATATAAAAGAGCGCACTGCTGTTGTGTATATAATAATGCTGCTCTTGCACGTATAGCAGATGCTGTTGTGTATGTAATAGAAAACAATAACCCAGCTCCTGTAGCTTATATCATAGAGCTGCTGTAGCATACATAATAGTCCTACCAACAAAGTATTTGATAAAGCTGCTATAGTGAATATAATTGCACTGCTACAGCATGTATAACATAGCTGTTGTAGTGAATATAATTGCACTGCTACACCATGTATAATATAGCTGCTGTAGTGAATATAATTGCACTGCTACACCATGTATAATACAGCTGCTGTAGTGAATATAATTGCACTGCTTTAGCATGTATGATAAAGCTGCTGTAGTGAATATAATTGCACTGCTACAACATTTCTAATATAGCTGCTGTAGTGAATATAATTGCACAGCTTCAGCATGTATGGTATATCTGCTGTAGTGAATATAATTGTACTGTTACAGCATGTATAAAATATTATAGCTGCTGCAGTGTACATAATAGGGCTGCCTCAGTGAATATGATAGAGTTGCTGTGTGATATGTAATGGATCTGCTGTGACTTAAAAGATAGAGCTTAATGTAGTATACATGTGTATGGTAAAGCTGCTGTGAAGTATATAACAGAGCTACTGAGGCATATATGATAGATCTCATTACCCACCTGATAATGATGCTATATGTACGTTTCCCATTTAGACCAGGTAACAGCTACCTTAGGCTGCTGGTTGCAAACCCAGCCAATGACCAAATGTATGACGCATATATTGTCAGTATTTCCTTAACTCTTTTGTTAACAATTTGGACAAACGTTGATCCGTTTTAAATTAACGTTCGAAAAATACCTGATTTATTTCCATCATAAATAGTCTTTCATTCGAGTGCCAGCATGCCTATATTGAAGGAGAAGATAAGAATGATGAGCCTTCAGCGGTGTACCCGGAACACAAGGCACTCAAAGTGTGCCGCAGAAAGCTGTTGACCCAGTCTAAAACTTCACTGAAAGAGTTGATGTGGAAGACCTATAATTCCAAATTTTGCGATAATTCCGGACATGTTTGCTGCACTATACAGGCAGCTGTCTTGACCATGGAATTAACACACAACTACTCTCACTGAACCACTCTTTTAAGAATGGAAATTAATTCCAATGCATATATTATAATTTCACTAGGAGAAAGGTGCTTGGTCAATAAGGAAAACAAAACAAAACTTCTGTTGGTGATTATGAATTGGCACATTTGTACACGGCATCAAATTCATTGTGAAAAAGTTGTGCTTTTTCATATATTGAACAAGCATATCTTGCTCTCACTATCATTATTGTCAGTTGACAATAATGATAGTGATACAAGTTTGAATCGTTCAGATGTCCATTCGTTCTGGTGACAGATTGTTCTTACATTTAGCTTCAGTTGAATGTGGCTTGTACATGTATATTGCAATGCCTCCTAAGTAAGTATTGTTTAAGTACATGAACCAACTTGAGTAAAGTAAAATCAGTAGCTTTTTTTCATTGCGTAGCGAATGATGCTCCATCTGAGGACAAAGCATCTGAAATATGAAATAAAAGTAAAACAATGCACATAGACAGTATATCCAGTGATACAACATACATATACCATTAATTATTTAAGAATGGAATGTCAGTACAATTTATTGATGTCAATAGAGTTTATTTATATGAATAGAATTTGTTAATGCCCGTGGAATTTATTTGTACAATTCTGTGATCCCTACAAGGCATAGTCTTGGCCAAATAGCAGCAGTAGTTTGACTGTTTCACCAGTTTGGTTTTTAATTTATTTCACTTATGTCATAAAATTTTGAAAACAAAAGGATGTTAAAGAGGATTTGAAAATTGAAAACAAAAGTGTTGAAAAGCGAAATTTGAAAGCTTCACGAAATACTTGAAAGGGAAAGCAGTAAAAGTGCGTACACTTAAAAATAAATACATGCAAGCTACTGACAACGAAATATCAAAATATGACAGATATAATGTCAACAACTGATGTATGGAACATGAAAAGAAGAGTGCCAGGTGCTACAACTCAAGAATGACAATTGTCGGGTTTTCACTGCACATATTTCATTTCAAAAATGAGCAGCGCATATGTAAAAGTGATCACCTGACTGTTTCATTAATGTAATGCACTTTTGATTAAATGTGAAGAAGGCTTTCTCTGTAATAAATAGCTTAGGGGGGTAGATAAGACTATGTATTGATTTCAGGTGAATTACAGAATATGAAACACATGTACCACATGTGCCATGGTCTGATTTTAAAAGTGACTTTGATATGCAGTTTTATCTCAGCAGAGTTTAAAGGATGGTCAGTCATCCATGCGTCCATTTGTCAGTCCACAATTCACATTTTCAACTATTTGTCGAAAACCACTAGCCAGATTCATTTCATATGTGGTGGGGAAGTACTTTGAGTGGGTCTCTATCAAGTTGGTTCAAATGATTGTGGTCCAATGAATTTTGGAATTTTCATGAATTTTTTTGTTCATTTTTTCGCAAATATTCAAAATTCTTCTCCGATACTGTTAAGCCAATTGCTTTTTAGTTACATAGGGCAACTTACGGGGACCCCTAGACTTAAATTGGTAGAACAGGTGGCGCTACATTTAAAAAAAAATAATGATTTTTTTCTGCATTAAGGCAAATTTTAACTTCTTTTACAAAACCATCATTTTTCAGAATGATCTGAAACGTAGATGATAATTAGCTTGTTGGAAGGGTAAACAAACTTATCCACTAAGTAGTGATAATCTGATCCCTGATATTTAACAAATATTTAAATCCGGATACTTGTCAGTTAATGCATACATTCAATTGAATGCTGTGTAAGTCAACATGGGTTGTAATGGAAATTTACATTTTCACCTTCTCCAAAACCATTAACCAGATTCACTTCAAATTTGGTAGAAGTGTACCGCGGGTGAGTCTCTACACCTTTTTTAGAAATGGTCACAGTCCAGTGATTTGGGGGCATTTTCAGGATTTTTTTTTCTTTTTCATTCACATGATTTTTTTCTTTTTCATTCATTTTTGGCAAAATCTTAAAAAAATGCAGGCTCTAAAAGGGCTGGGCTAATTGCTTGACAATTGCACAGGGACACCTCTGAGGACCACCTAGACCTAATTTGTTCAACAGGGGGCATTGCAATTATTCTACTCTTTTTAAAGATTTTTTTGTGCCTTTTCACATTTGTCTTTTCTCCCAGGCGATAAATTGGATCCTCTTCAAACTTATTGGGAATGTTCGTGGATTTCATCTCCAGTAATTTTTTTTAGCACTTGGTGGAGTTGTCATTTTACAATTTTTAACAAATTATCAAGATTTGGGAAATTTGGAAAGGGGATCTGTTTATGCTAGCAACAGTGATGATGGTGACCTTGATATTCTGAAGGTCACAGGACCACTTCAGTCTGTGAATAAAAAGTCAGCTGAGCACAGGATTGTCACGCTTCTTCGTCTTTTAACTTTGGTGTTCTGGTTGTATTGGTAGTGATTAGTCAATTAGCGTTGTTATGTTAATAAATGTTCATGACATAGGGGGACAAATCAAAGCAAGTATAAATTTTAGCTGTCATTGCATGCACATGTCAGCAACACTCACACCTCTGTCGTCTTAGATTTTGGCAACATGCTTCATATAGACACAGAGTGTGCAATGTAATGTACATTTTTCATGTCAAATTGGTCAGTGTAAAGCACAAAATATTGCGTCAGTACCAACACTTGTGATATGAAAAGGATTGAGGTTAATATGCTCTCTGAAAACAACCATTGGGATGAGACATACAAATTTAATAGTGAGTTTATGAGTTATTTTTTTAAACAAAACAAACATTCTTGAGAAAATTACCCAAGTCACATAGATAAAAAGAGACTAAAGTTACAAAAACGTAACTTTCTTTTATTCTCTTTCTCTCTTTCTTTCTTTCAACTTTTCTTTCTTTGTTTACCTATTTTTTCTTTTAATCATTTCTTTTTTTTTTATTCCAGTCTTTCTTGAAGAAATGAAAGTGCTGAGCTGGGGCTCAAGAACTGATTCAGAGAGTCAGTTATCATCATCATCATCATCATCATCATGCTTCTGTGTAAAATATATGACTTGAATGTATCCTGGTCATAGCTGTACATTGCATGTAAACATCTTAAGATTACCTGTATGAAATATTGGATTTGAAAGTCAAAATGTTTATAGAAAGTTTGCTGGTTATAAGTGTAAATTCGGGAAAATTCCCTATGGCACTAATTGGTTAAAGCAAGTTTCAATGGGTAAGACATGCCTTATGTATGTTTTATTTTTTTAAATAAAGCAGTTATGGTTAACAGGATTTAAAAATCAGCTTTCTTTTTTATAATGTTAAGAGAATCATTTTATGCATTGTGCACTATAAGTTATCAGGTGTGATCTGAGAAAGTTTGTTGCTCTTGATCAAAGCATGAAACCTATGCGTTGCTCTTGACCAGAGCAGAAGACCTTGCTCAAGGTACAGAACTTTATGTTACATTTGATCCAGGAATGAGGCCTCTTGTCACTGTTGATCAAGGCATAAGACCTTAGTGTTACACTTGATCAAGGTATAAGACCTCAGTGCTACACTTGATCAAGGGGTAAGACCTCTGGGTTACACTTGATCAAGGGGTTAGACCTCTGGGTTGCACTTGATCAAGGGGTTAAACCTCTGGGCTACACTTGTTCAAGGCATCGGACCTTTGTGTAACTTTTGGTCAAGGTGTAGGACATATTTCACATTCATTTCAGGAACCCTGTCTTCTTTGTGTTCAGCAGCAACATTTCCAATGCTGTTCTTAAAAACTACATCTCCACATATGTTCCATCTCTCAATTACTATTTAATCCCAGTCATAGTAAGTACCAGAGGAGATATGTCATTGTTCTGTTGTTAAAGTTCTGTGTGGTTCCAGTTTGCATGGCGATACCTGGCTGTTTATCCCAGGGAGCTTGCACAGGCCAAGAATTAAGTGACGTCCAGTGAAACAATGTCAATGTTGTATCAAACACACGATAAAGTATGCTATTTGTTGGTATACTGACAGTTTGTTGTGGAATGGTGCATGTTGGCATCATAGCTACCAATACCATGGTCTGGTCCTTGTCAAAGTGTTCTGCAGTGACCGTGGTCTAATCAATAACAGTATATGATTATTTCATGCAGACGTAAAATGATCTGATCACCAGTTAACTTCCTGCAGATATCACAGTCTGATCCTGGTTAATCATAGTCTGGTTAATCCTCATGTGATCCATGGTTAATCTGTTGCAGATACTATGGTCTGACCTCAAGTTTATAATGGTCTAGGGCCCCATTTAATAACCCTTGTGCGAGTATACAAGAACAATGGCTTAATTGGCCTATTAATAGGTGAATACACAAGTCACGTCCCAATGGTCTTGCCAGATGTCCTGCAAGGGTATGGGTATTTTACAAAGAAATACACTAGGAACATGTACATTTCCGCTAAAAACTGGCCACAGAAAACAGGGGTACACTTTGTATGGAAATGCTGAAAAGAATTTTTTCAGTCACACTTAGTGCTTTACTTACTTAAATTATGAAATGCCCAGTCAATGGTGGAATACATACTTTATTCAAATTTATCCAAGTTTGAAGGACTTTTTACTGTTCTTCATGTTTACTTATGTATTTCACGCACATACACTATTTTCTGCACATATTTATGTGCTCAGGGTTTCAGAGTATGTGCACATATAGTGACTTAATGATTCCTTATATGTCTTTTAGGTTCTGGTGATTTGCTGTGATAAAACTGTTAGAATCAGCCAATTTAACTCAGACATGGCTGTGATTTATTGATATTGTGGCTTGAAATGTGCAGCAATGTGCCATCATGAGTCATATCTCAGTTTAAAATATATCTGATATATGGACTCATTTCTATTTGGCTACATTACAGCTGCTTAATTTGACACTATTTATGAACTGGCACAAACATTGGAAGTAAAAACATTTTTGTGGTACAAGTGTGACACACAAACGTCAAAGTTAAACGGGAAGAGGATTTTACATTATCCTTGCCAAATATCAAAACATGGTTCTTTGAAGAAAATTGTTCCTTTGTATATTGAACTAATCCGAAGTATGTTTATTAACAGCCAAGTATGGCAGAATGGAAGCCTCCTATTCTCAACATCTGTCACAATATCATTGAAGGAGCGTTGTTTTTCTCTTTCTAATCTATCCTCACAGTGTTGTAGTGTTACAAGTGTAGCACACTAGTTGCACAAAGTTCATTTCAGCTATCAACATAAGAATGCTTCTTTCCAACTTAACATTTTCTGGGGCACTTGCTTTTATGTGGGAAATTATTCCTTTTTTTTTCAAATGATAACAAGTGCCAAATTTCGCCAAATTTTAACCCCATTCCCCTTGAATAAGCTAGAATTAATGAGTGATGAAAAGTTTTCTGCTTCAGTGTTTTTGAATAATGTCAAATGTAATGGAAAACAATTTGAAGATTGGACATGAGACCTAATAAGATAACGCACCCCAGTCAACAACTTTCCCTAGTTCGAGTTGGGTACAAAGAACCTACAGCGACCAAAAGATAGCTGTTGACTCTGTCTTATTCAGGGGGAACACGTCACAATTTGGATTAGCTTCAACGCACAAATCAGATTTTTCTTGGAGCTTTTTTGCAGCAGTCAGAAGGTTTTTTGTACATATAATAACTATAACTACATGAATGAACTTTTTAAAAATTAGTTATGGCAAATCACACATAGCGTTTTTATTGCACACCTTTGGATTTTTAAGAACATTCTTCAATAATTAGATTTGCATTTGTTTGTTAAGATGCGTTTGGTTATCTTAGTGCATACATATTGTGCTGTTACAAATTGTGCTGCAGCATAATGTGCCGTTGCAAAAATGTCATTGCATGAAGTGCTGTTGCATAATGTGCTGTTGCATGATGTGCTGCTGCATACTTTGCTGTTACAAATTGTGCTGCAGCATAATGTGCCGTTGCAAAAATGTCATTGCATGAAGTGCTGTTGCATAATGTGCTGTTGCATGATGTGCTGCTGCATACTTTGCTGTTGCATAATGTGCGGCTGCATATTGTGCAGTTGCATAATGTGCTGCTGCATGATGTGCTGCTGCATATTGTACTGTTGCATAGTGTGCTACAGCAGTTCTTCGATTTCAGGGCAGTGTTGGTTGTACATATAACATTCTTTGATGTTCATGTTTTTATTTTCATGTTTTAAACTAATTTCTTCAGTTAATATTTCAGCTGCAGTGATCCCAGACAATAACGCATGTGTCCACATCAACATTAATTTCACTTGAGTTAGGAAATTGATTGATTTGCGCTCAGTTTTATTTGTGTCAATTGTGACTTATACCTGGTATAAACACCACTTGTGATGTTGTAGTGAACATCCACATGTATTGAAATGACAACAGCCCAATTCATAATATGCCCATTTCTCTAATGAGTGTAACATTTAATTTCTTGATTGGTGCCCAGGCGCTGCAGCTTTCTTCTTCTTTAGTGGGAAAATCCCCGTTATATCTGAATACAGACTCGAACTTGCATATTACCTTATGTCTGTCATCGTGAGTATGTATGTGACATTAAGGTGGCCAATCAAATTGCATGACCCGTGTTGTCCTGCTTCGCTATGTCAGTTGGTGTTGTGATATCGAAGGTCATTGGTTTGCACATGCATGATTCAGGTCAGATTAACAAAGGTTATTTTTTAACTCACAAGTGGCATTTTGACAATTTGAGTAGGAGACATCACCTATAGGCATGCTGTTGGCTATGTTGATTTGGGCCAGCCAATTACGCTTCACGTGTTGCAACTAACTTGTCTAATTTTTTAGGTCGATTTCAAAACTTTAAGATTACTTGATAGCTGGAATTATCAAATTTTGATCAGGCAGATCTGATGTGGACTCATTGCTAATCAGGAATTGTGTTGCATTTGACTTTTTTTTTCAAATATATAGTGAACAAGTTTGGAGAAAAAGGTCACTGATTTTTTTCCCCCTTGAAACTGTCCAAAACTGGTAGATCATCAAATGTTATTTGTTTCAATGATTGTGACTAATTTTTACAGTAATGAAACAATTTTAATTAGAATTGTACATGCATAGGACCATCACATGCCCCAAGGAAACAGCTTTCCTCGATGTGGGCTGAGCACATCGCCCAACTCATACCAAGGCAAGCTGTTGACCTGGCACAATTATCTTCATCAAGTATCGGAACTTAGTCAAAAACATTGAAGGAGACGAACTTGGACCATCAGGCAGTTTGGACCAGTTTGATGAAGGGGGGGGGGGGGCAAAGAGGGGAAAGAACTGTGACTACATACATGTGACGCATACATGTAACACATATTTTTGTTCGAGAGACAGTTAGTTTCTAAGGAACAGTCACCTTTGGACGGGAATAGTTGTCTTTCAGGAGGGATAACCTGTGATGAGTGGGTGGAGCCTTGAACAAGTCTAGGGCTGAGCTGCTGGTCATTAATATCTAGTAGCAGTGTCCAGCAGATCTACAGTGTAATTATTGACTGGTAAAGCACAATGTTACATGGTAAACTGTTTTGCTCAAATGGATGGAGTTCAGTTACAGTTTTGTGACAGAAAGTGCTGTTCTTTTGAGGAATCCATCGCAGCTAAATATGAATGTTAGATCAAGATATTGATTTTGTTGTAGAAGTTGAAGCACTGTCTTGTGGATGTTGTCAGTGTGCATTGGTGGTCATGCAGTCAGTGTTCAAATTGGTGTTGGTTTTAGTCCTGTCTCTGTTGAAGTGTGTGCTTAAGTAACCAGTAGGCAACAAGCAATGTTTTATGACAACATTTTCCTCTTCTTTTTCTCAACTCCAAGGTCTTTACCGCTGTGATACAGTCTTGCTTTATGGCTCTTGTATACATAATGGGAGAGCAGAAGACTGCCTCCCAATTGACTGGTCTACAAGGGGTATACTACACTGCCATCTGGTGGGTGCTAGTCATCAGTTTGTGTACAACTAAAAGCTACCAAAAGGGACAGGGAAATTAACCTCTTCATTGCCAAATTTGATTAACCCCTTCATTGATTTTGACAACAGTTAATGTCCTTTAAATTTGCATTATGTACCAGATCTATTTTCTTTGTAAATTGACTTTTTATTCAAGTACGGGCATTCCTAGAGTTGCAGAAGCTGTAAGAACGAACTAGGTCAACAACTTTCCTCAGCATGCTTAGGGCACTTTGCAAAACGCACTGAGGAAAGCTGTTGACTCAGTCAAAACTAGGCAATGAAAATGTTAGCCTGGCACCAGATTGTGTTGGGTGGAACACATATTCAGATGTACCGAGTCATAACTTTGGCTGCACTTTATACCTAACAATTATCTACTGCTATCATACGTAACAGTCCAGAGAATTTTTAGCCCTTTCTAGTCAGGGTAAGAGTGAGCCACTAACAGTCTTGGCATGAGATTGGCATGCTGTGGCTACCCAGGCAGACGACTGCTGGGGCATACGTGTCATACATGGTGGGTCTTACCTGCAGGAAAAGGTTAAAGGTAGTCTCAAATGTGGAGATGTGTCAGCAAAAGTTTCGTTCTTAAAATAAATGCTTCATACAATGAAAGATGTAAAACTGTTACAGGGAGGATTTTTTTTTGTGCTCAAAAGTGACATTTGTTTAAGCACACTTTGAGCTGCTTGGTTTATGTTGTCTCATCTCACTTCTAGAACTAGCCTTAAATCTAAGTTATGCCACACTCTTAACTTTTATTGTTTACTCCCAATATTCTGGGAAAATCAATGTCAATGATACAAACACAAACCAAAGAGTAATGTGTCACTGACACAGTATGTCACTGTACATGAACCAAAGAGTCAAGTGTTGCTATATAGACAAGAACCAAAGCCAAACATGTCGCTGATACACACAAGGATCACCAGTAAATTCAAAACCTGCTTTAAAACAGTGCAGTCCCAAACCCTAAGGTTTATCAACACAGTTAGGCATGTGGGTAATATATGAAGAGGCAACATGGATAATAGGCATATATTGATAAAACTTTGCTCTGTGTTCTAGTTCAAACTGTATATAATTGTACATTTTAACCCTGAGTAACCCAGTTGTATTGGCATGCAACTTTTTTCCCATTGGAAACCACAATTAAGCATCCAGTGTGGTTCTGCTATTATGATTTAACTATGCCGTGACTCATTGACCTCCCACTTCTCAGTCAGGGTGACCTGAGGAAAGCCGTTGGCTGTCACCAGGCAGATAAAAGACCATGACATATACTGTAGTTCTAGAAATTTTCGCGCTCGATTTAATTTCGCGCTTTTCCCGTTACCACCTAAAGCGTGAAATTAAAACGCGCGAAAATAAGTTGCATTGTATTTCACTACATTGTTTGGCATTAGATTGCGCGAAACTAAAATGCGCGAAAATTCTGTAATTTCAGAAAAAATGAGTTTGCGCCAAATTAAACACGCGCGAAAAGTTCTAGAACTACAGTATGCAGAGCAAAACATGGTGGCCAGCCAGCGATGAAGACAAATCCACGCACATGCCACAGCATTGTAAATTGAAAATGCAAAACCACATTTGTTTGTGCTCATGATGCACTTTTAACTGCTGATGGTGCCTCAACAAGCTCAGTATTTTGTCTCCACTTATGGTTAGTTTTGCTGGTTGACGTCTAAAAAAATATCAGAATTATATTCAATACAGCTTTAATACAGTGGTCCTTTCTCTCCCCAAAGGACAGTTTGCTCTCATTTGAAAAATGTGACAGTATTTTTCAAATTACGGTATTGTGGTTGGTACATAAATACCAAGACAGCAAGCAAAGTACATTGAAGTGAAGGAGAATTCCATTTTCTTACAAATATTTTGTTGTAAAGTTTGCAAAGGGGTGTGGTATATATGTATATATATATATATATATATATATATATATATATATATATATATATATATATATATATATATATATATATATATATATATATATATATATATATATATATACACACAGTGTCACTTACATGTATTAGCAACATGTGACAGTATTTTTCAAATTACGGTATTGTGGTTGGTACATAAATACCAAGACAGCAAGTAAGGTACATTCAAGCGAAGGAGAATTATTTCTTACAAATATTTTGTTGTAAAGTTTGCAAAGGGGTGTGGTATATATGTATATATATATATATATATATATATATATAGTGTCACTAACATGTATATGCAACTTAGAGAGTGTCGCCCAGTGTGTATATATGGTATTTTTATAAATTGTATCGGGAATCTGTGAATATGCATATATTTATGTGTAATGATTGAAGAATTCCCTATTGACTGTACATACATGTAGAGAATATATACAAGAGAAAATGATATGAGCACAGTACTTACAACATTATATCTAATTGGGTCATTGCTTATCACTCATCCATGTTCTTCAGATCTCATACAACTCCCTGAAGTTGGTACATACATGTACTCGGTAGCAAAGATAAAGGTTGTGAATGTCAGAAATGTTCTTCAGATCAGTGGTCCCAAACGGGCTCCGAACATGGGTTTGTCGTAGTTATATACATTTCCTGTCAAAACGGAATGGCATATGTAGTATTTTTGCAGGGCTAACCCTGTAAATTTAGAATCATGAGTAATGATCCTTGTATGAGGCATGTTGTCATGTGTTGGGGAACAAAGGCCAATGTTGAAAATTTGCAGTGTCTGGCCTAAGAACCTATAGAAACATTAAAAAAACAAACAAACAAACAAACAAACAAAAACAAAAAACAAAAAAACAAGAAAAAACAAAAAAAAAAAAAAAACAAAACAAAACAAAAACAAAAAAATAAAAGACCTGTATAAACATTTTAAAAAAACAACAAAATTTGCAGTGTCTGGCCTAAGAACCTATAGAAACATTTAAAAAAACAAAACAAAAAATAAACAAACGAAAAAAAAGACAAAAACAAAAAAAAAAAAAACAAAAACAAAAACAAAAAAACCTATATAAACATTTAAAAAAAGAACAAAATACAAAACAAACAAAAAAAAACAAAAACAAAAAAACCTATATAAACATTTAAAAAAAGAACAAAATACAAAACAAACAAAAAAATGAAAACCCTATATAAACATTTGAAAAAAAACAACAACAACAGTAAAAAAAAAAAAAAAAAAAAAAAAAACGTTTTGCTCTCATTTGAAAAATGTGACAGTATTTTCACATTACAGTATTTTGGTAGGTATGTAAATACCAAGACAACAAGTAGGGTAAATTCAAGTCAAGGAGAATTCCATTTCCTTATATATGTATATATATATATATGTATATATATATATATATATATATATATATATATATATATATATATATATATATATATATATATATATATATATATATATACTAAAGGTACAGGGATTTGTGGAAAATGCTCATTGATGACAGATATCCAGTGGCAGAGAGTTACTGGTTAGCCCTTCCTGCCTGCAACTGGCCTGAGGTAAAATGTCGTCTGCTTCAGTGATTTCGTATAAGCTTAATATCAATGAAAAAACAAATGAATGAACATTGTTGATGAGCCCTATATGAATAGCACACCCCAGGTAAACAGCTTTTCCAGGGCAGGGTAGGGCACTTAGCGCCCACCCCACCCCGAGGAAAGCGACTGACTCAGTCTTCATCAAGTGGAGGGGTAAAATGGGATGGACAACTTTTACCCAATTATTGTTACAGGTAGTTTTGTAATAAAAATTAAAATACACTTGATCCAGACCAACATATATATTAGAATAAATAGTTCCTTCTCTAGAATAAGAGAAGACTAGACAGTGAGCATATGTGAAATAATGGTGGTGGTGAATATGAAAACTCACATTGTACAGTAAATGTATGGTTTAGCATGAGGCTTTTGCACCAGTTTGCTAGTTAGCTAGACTAAAATATGTGAAATGACTAAATGCACCAGAGCTAGGAGTAAAAATGGACAGAAACAGGATAAAAGCATAACTTTTATTATTTTTACTTGTATATAGGCTAAGTGTTTCTTTCAGGCAAAATTCATGGTCACACTTTCATTTTTCTTATTTTTGCTGTGGTTATTAGGGGCAATATTTGTCTGCCTGTAAAGAAGAGGAGTTTATGGTATTTCTCTTGGGAATAATACTCAGTGTACAAATGGAACTGGTTTACCATTGGACACTGGTCACATGTGATCTGTAAAATACCTTTTTTTGGTGACCGGTTACAATGGTTTTTATGATTATCAACTTTGTCTTTGAGTTGTGTTTTATCTGTTTGATTATTGAAGTTTAATGTTCTTGCATTTCCACTTTATTCTCTTTTATTGCTGTGCATATATTATGCCTCGGGTCACATAATGATATCAGGTGGCACGATGCAGTTGACATATGGTGTGGAGTAAAGTACATGTGGCATGTCATATGTGCATTTAATAGAAATAATATATGCTCATTAGATGTAGCCTACACATTGACAGTGCACATGGTGAACCTGAGCAATACAAAAGGATTTAGAGTGTCTGTGTGAACAAATTGACTGCTGAATTTACTTTTCAGCCTCTCAAATTCAATGGCACATATAGTTTTGATTTGTCTTGAATGTTTATTTTTTTTTCGGAAGTACCACTGTTATGTAAATTATTTGTTTCTGGAGGGGCAGCATTGGTTTGATATTTTAGCCCATATTTTTGAAAGAGCTGAAATTTCCATCTATAAAAAAGACATATGCATTTGACACGGTCATGCAAAAGGTCACATGCATTTGACACCACTTAAAGTCATGTATGTTTAACACTGTCATGCAGCAGGTTGTGTATTGACACTCTTAGGCAATTATCATGGTATTTGACACTGTCATGCAAAATTCTATGTATTTGACACTGTCAGGCAAAAGGTCATGTGTATTTGACACTGTCAGGCAAAAGGTCATGTGTGTTTGATAGTGTCAGCCAAAAGGTCATGGTATTTCACACTGTCAGGCAACAGGTTGTAGGTTTTCAACTATTGCAATGGTTATTACATTTATCTCAATATCAGCACAATTGCATTTTAACTTTCCTCTAAGTTTGTTTCACATTAAGCCCATTCCACATTCAAAGTGAAATTAATATGGAAGATATATATATGTTACACTTCCTTTGGAGCTATAACTTATCTTTTACATGCAGCATTTTGCTATCCTTGCAACATTTTGCTTACATCAGAAGACATACTGTCTGTCAGGCATCGCGACCTTACCTGGCAAATATATTTCGAACCTTTTCTCAGGTTGCTGCTTTCACAACATATATAACCTTTTGCCCTTAAAAAAGAAGAAATTCAGAATGCCCATATATCTGTATTAAATACTTATTTTAAAAAATGGAGAAAAATAAATGTAAATCTGCTGTTGGAGCAAAACTGAAAAAGAAAAAAAATGTTCGAGTGATACATTAAAACATCAGTGTATGTTATTATGCAAACAGTGAATTACCACAAATATAATCTGAGTTAGAAATAATATCAGGATATGCAACTGTTGGAGGATTATGAAGGCATGTGTATGCATGAATATTAAACATACTGCAAAAGTTTCAGTTGATAAAGGTATACAGAAAATATTGCCTTAGAACCAGAAATAGAGATCCCCATGTTGTAAGGGTCAGTCATGGTGAAACAGTGGTGGAACTGATAAGGCCTTGGTAAATGGTTTTGGACATGTCTGACAAGTCACCCCTCTTGGTGGCCACATGGTTTGCCTGGCAATGGAAGAACCAGCGACTTCAACGCTTTTCCCCTTTAAATCAGCCAAAATTACCTCATGCTCTAATGTCGTCTGCTTCAGTGTTTTGGACTAATCCCAACAGTAATGAAGCACAAGATGAATGTGAATTTTAGATGAGACCTATAAAGATAATGTAACCCAGATCAAGAGCTTTCCTGGGTTGTGGTGAATGCCCATTACCCAACTCTTCCTATGCACTTCTGTCTCCAGCTGAATATAGACAGGATTACAGTGCAAATGTAGAATGTGTTCAGTATTAGATGAATAATATTCAGGAAGCTGCCCCAATCAAGCAAAAATGAGAACTGGGGTCCAGTTTGTATGGCTCTTTGTATAACACAGAGGTTTACTTTCATATCCACTAGAATATGCGACAAGTCAACTGTACAGTGGACTGTGATATCTTGTCAGTGTTCTTGACACATATTGCAGGTGCATGTATGGGTCTTAAATATTGGAAATATTTATATGACCGGGCTACTTTTTTTTATGATGATGAGTATGAACAACTCCAGCCGGTAGTTAGAATGACGGGTCTTTATTACATGTATGGACATCAATGGATTACGCAATTTCTTAGACTTAGGTCTGTCACATGTGTCAGATTAACCTCTTGTCCACAAAACTATGGAAGTCAGTTCGTTGACAGAACTGTACGTGGACTTATCTCTCAAAAAAATGGAGTGCATCATAACAGAATTTCTTTCCGTCTTTATCTCTGTCTCTTTGTCTCGTATCAGACACGTCTGAACACCAGCTCTGAATTTGCCCAGAATGGCAAGACAAAAGCGCGAAAAGGCACACCTGAGTGGCGAGTGGCGAAGAATGCCAAGACAATAGATCGATCTTACGATCTCCACCGAAAACATACGAGACTTATGGGAAAGTTTAAACACACACAAACCAGCATTCACACTTTTACTCTCACTAGAAATGAATCCATGCCTGTGTGTTGCTGGAAAAATAAAATAGATCATATAAATTACATATCAACCAATAATTACACTACAAATCAATATACAATAAAATTGATCCCGTCACATCCTCCCCTGGACTGTGAAATGTCGTCCCGACATAACCAGGTGAAAAGTTAATATCTGAAATAAATCTACAATCAGCATTGCATTTATATAATTATTCAAATTCAATTTGACAGCTGTTCTTCTGGTTCCTGCAATACAATAAGACAGCTGTAACTCTGGTTCCTGTAATACAATAAGACAATTGTTACTCTAGTTCCTGCAATAATCAAACAGCTGTTAACTCTGGTTTCTGTAATACAAGAAAACAGCTGTAAAAAAAAAATACCATTTTTCATCAAACAAATCAGCATGCAAGAAAATAATCATGTGTTTCCTCCAATTATTTTCAGTATCATTGTGGAAGCTTCTAATTCACGGCCCTGAAGTGCTCCACTGTTCAGTAATCTTTCCAAACAAGCAACACGAACTTTCCAATCTGGTTCTACATGTATGCTATCTTGCTTGTCAGTTTGTTGCAAAAACGTGTAAAAGTCTCCACTGGTCAACCAATTGGGTGGCCTCCTTTCCTGCAGCAAACCCTGTGGTGCAGCTGCACCCTCTTGGCTACCAGTATTTAACTGATTCTCCTGATCAGTCGTGTCCTGTTCTGCTGCATCTTCACCTACAGAGGCCTCTCTCGGGGCGTCCCCCTCTACTTGCTCCTCTGTAGGATTAATAGCCTGAGCCTGTGTTCCACTCTCAGCTTGAGCCTGTGTTTCATTCTCAGCATGAGTCTGTGTGTCACTCCAAGCTACTTGAGTTTGTGCCTCACTCTCCTCCCCCTCAGAAATGACATCATCTGGAGCACTGTGCTCAGCACCACGATATGTCACAACAATATCATCGTCGGAAGATTCACTACTTGAGGACACAAAACTGTCTTCAGCCTCCTCTAATCTTCTAGATCTGAGAACTGGCCTACTCTTCTTTCTGAATGCAGAGACAGACTTTCCACGCTTGTCAAAGGAAATTCCACTGATAGGCAGTAACAGATTGCGGTGTAAGGTTCTTTGTCGTCCTTCACCCATCTCCTTCTGTACTACATACACTGGGATATCTGTATTTGGCTGGTCTATAACTATGTAGGGGTCATTTTCCCATTTGTCTGAGAGCTTGTGCTTGCCATCAAAAGCCACAATTCTTACCAACACACGGTCACCCTTGTTGATCACGGCACCTCTTACCCTTGTGTCATACTGCTCCTTTTGCTTTGACTGCTGTGTTTCCACACGAGTTGATGCCAGGTGATAAGCATTTTGAAGCCTTGCTTTCAACTTTTCCACATATGATGCTTCCTCATGCTCTTCACTCAACCCAAATACCAGATCAACTGGCAGCAAAGGATCACGGCCGAACATTAAGAAATAGGGAGTGTATCCTGTTGTCTCATGACGAGTACAGTTGTAAGCATGTACCATGGCTGCAACATGTGATTTCCAGTCTTGCTTTTGATCACTCTCAAGAGTTCCTAACATGGTCAGCAATGTACGGTTCATCCTCTCACATTGTCCATTGCCCATTGGATGGTAAGGTGTAGTATGAGACCTCTCAATTCCTAAGATTTTACACAGTTCCTTCATCAACTTGCTTTCAAAGCATGCTCCTTGATCATGATGGATCCGTTGTGGAAGGCCATAATGTACTACAAAATGATTGAAGAAAACTTCAGCTGTAGTCTTAGCTGTGCTGTTCTTAGTTGGTATAGCTAAAGCGTATCTTGTGAAGTGGTCTGTAATGACGAGGATGTTGTTAAATCCGCCTTTTGATGTCTCCAATGATAAATAATCCATGCAGACCAACTCAAGTGGTTGACTTGTGGAAATGCTGACTAGAGGAGCTCTTGCATTTGTTGCAGACTTCCGCAAAATACACCTTGGGCAGTTCTTGATCCATTCATCCACATCTTTATGCATTCCACACCAGTAAAATCTATCCTTAAGAACAGATATAGTTTTCTCTCTTCCCAAATGTCCCATCTGATCGTGTATCATTTTAAGTACAACTTCTACTTGAGACCTTGGTAACAGCAACTGACCCCTGGACTCTTCATCATGCTCCACTTGGCGGTATAAGACACCACTCTTGAGTTTCAGCTTGTTAAAGTTGTTAAACAATATACGATGAACACTTCCATCAGGAATGATGTTCCTTGTAGGCTTTTCCCTTTTATTCACATACGGTATCCACCACCTGAGATCTGGATCTTGCTGTTGCTCTACTTGTACATTCTGTTTAAAGATAGATTCTTGTTCTTGGGTGAAGACATTCAATGGTGCAGCTGACATGGCAACAGTTTCCACATAAGGAATAGCATAACTTCTCTTGCACAGGGCTTGGATGGTTTCCTTAGAGATAACAGTCCTCTCTTCCTCCTTAAGAGAAGGGTGCCTACTCATTCCATCAGCATCTGAGTGAGCCATGCCACGACGATACTCTATATGGAAATCATAAGAAGCCAGTGCAGCCACCCATCGCTGAGACGTAGCATCAAGCTTGGCAGATGATAATACAAAAGTCAAAGGATTATTGTCAGTGATCACTTTGAAATGGCTACCACATAAATAATCACTAAACTTCTTGGTAATTGCCCACTTAAGGGCAAGAAACTCCAACTTGTGAGCTGGGTATTTCTTTTCAGCTTTGCTTAAGCTCTTGCTAGCATAAGCTATAACTCTTTTAATACTATCCTGTTCCTGATATAAAATGGCCCCAAGCCCTAGGCCTGAACTATCAGTATGGACTTCAAAGGACTTATTGAAATCTGGATAACCTAGTATAGGAGGATTGATTAAACACTGCTTTAAGTGCTCAAATGCCTTAACTTGATCTTCCCCCCAAACCCACACTTCCGGAGGTTTCTGTTGTTTTTTCTTCTTTCCTTTTCCCTTGACAGCCACAGGAATCAAATCTGTTAAAGGTCGAGCAATATTTGCAAAATTCTTTATGAATCTCCGGTAATAACCGACAAACCCAAGGAAGCTACGGACATCTTCCGGATTCTGAGGCTGTGGCCAATCAACCACTTTCTCTACTTTCCCTGGATCTGGCTCAATTCCCTTCTCAGAAACAATATGCCCAACATACTTAACCTTTCTCTTCAAAAACGAACACTTTGATGGAGCTAACTTTAACCCAGTCTCAGCAAACCTACTGAACACTTTCTCCAAGCGTTCAAAATGTTCCTGAAGATTTCTAGAGAAAATTATTACGTCATCAATGAAAACATAACAAATTTTGGTGTTTAAGCCACGGAGACACTCCTCCATCAACCTCTGACATGTTGCTGGTGAGTTTGTGAGCCCAAAAGCCATTCTGTTATACTCAAAGAACCCAAGTGGCCCAGCACTAAAAGCAGTCCTGCATTTGTGCTCATCCAGAATCTCAATATTATGATACGCAGACTTCATGTCTAACACTGAGAAATAATTGTTACCGGCCAATGAATCCAAAATATCTTCTATCCTAGGTAAGGCATATGCATCTTTCACGGTCTTCTGGTTCAACTGACGATAATCTATACACAGTCTCAATGACCCATCCTTCTTGCGGACAAGAACAACATTTGACGACCATGGTGAGAAAGATGGTTGAATGATGCCAGCTAATAAAAGTTGCTGAAGATGCTCTGTCACCTCAGGGTACATTGGGGGAGGTATTCTTCTGTAGCGTTGCTTGAAAGGCACTTCGTCAGTCAAATCAATGTGATGTTTCAGCAAAGTTGTGTGTCCTATGTCAAGATCACCTGTTGAGAAGATTGCTCTGTACTTGTCCAAAAGTTGTTTTAATGTTTGTATGTCTTCTTTAGAAACATCACCCTCATCTATTTCAACTTTCTCCAAAACATCAGACACTGTGTTCTCATCTATGCCGATTTCCTCAATGTTAACGTGTTGGAGTTCACACAACAAAGCTCTTGGCTGGATAATAAAGGTCTTTGCACTGGCATTTGCAACACACACCTGCAGTGCACCTTTGGCACTATAAGTTACTAAAGAGGGAATTACATCAACATCATCAGTGAGTGCTGAACCTTCTGTGCTTTGAAGCAATGCACAGACTTTAGGGAAAGACAATCCCTTATCAACAAAACCATCTAACTCGGCCTTTGAATTTGGAGGAATAATGACTGGTCCATCTCCACTCAATCTCACTTCTGCCAAACAGTGGTTGTTTTTAGCTAACTCTCTCTCTCTTAGAGTGATGCACCTCAAAGCTAAATAAATTGGTGTAATTAGTTCAGCCTTTTGTAAAAATGTTGCACCGAAGTGTTCACGCTCCCGTTCAAGCAAGGAAGACAAGATATTTGTACCTACAATGAGTGGGACAAAACTATTGTATTGGCTAGCTGGAACCACCAAAAATAAACACTTCTCAATAGTACTTTGGCTATCTGACAATCCAACACCTGCAAACTTCAAATCTACTTCTATATATCCATCATAAGGAAGTAATTTTCCATCAGCACACTCAACCTTGAGTAAAACATCCAAAGGCTGCAAAGGAACATGCTTCAAATATTGATCATAATATGTACGGCTAACTGTTGACACAGTAGAACCTGTGTCCAAAAGAGCTTTGGTCACAAATCCCTCAACAGAGATATCACTTTCCATAGCCTCGCCAACTAAACTGGGTGAGGTTTTTTGGCGACATTGATAATATGATGTGGACTCCTGGCCTGACATCCGCCGCTTTATGTAGGCCTGTTCCCGTTTAAAGGATCTCGCCTAATATGATCCAACCTCACTCTACATCCTATCGCAACATGACCAGCCTGTCCACATCTGTAACAAACTATATCATCAGCAGTCTCTTGCTGTGGAGGAGCAGCTGATGAACCCTCACCCTGGTGAGAATCACGACTGACCTGTGGTTGAAAATTTCTTCCTCTTCTTCTACCTCTACCACGTCCCCCCTGATTGCTATACCCTGAACCACTCCTAAACTGTTGAAAGTCTCTCTCAAACTTCTCTTGATTGTCCTTCATGCCCTTCATTTCAGTCATGAGTTGGTTCAACGTGGCCTTAACTTCACCCAGCTCCGATCCTGAAGAAACTTCAACAGCCGCTTTGGCTTGAGCTTTCTTTATGTCCTTACTTTCTGTTTTCCTCTGTTTCCTGTCTTGTTCAAATCGACGCACTGCAACCCTGAGTTCATCAAATTCTGTGATGCAATCATACAGATGTCCTGTCACATCTTTCAGGTTCTGCTGTAAACCGCTCCAAAACATAGACCTCAGCATTGAGTCCATCTGTGTTTCCTCAACATAACCCTTGTCCTTGACCTTGGCTAAGAGATCCTCTAAGCGACAACTCCATGCTATGACATCTTCTTCTTCGGTCTGTCGAGCTGAATAAAATCTCGCAAGTAGCATCTCGCCTTGATCCACAACACCATAGACACTATCAAATTTGGCTATGATATCCTTTACAGTAGCCTCAGGACCTAAACGAGCACGGATACGCAAGGCAACACCTCTCAGTGAACTCCTAATTGCCTGTGCCACCGTCTGCTCAGAGTGACCCTCTGTCTGAATACACTCTACTTCATTTCTCCAAACTTCATATGTGGTAGTTTTCCTTTCATCACCACAAAAAGGAGAAAGTTTTGGAAAATGCTGAAATTTACTTGGAAAATATACTGCAGACTGGGGGCTTGGAGCATGTCCCATACTCTCTGCAGTAGACTTGATCCAACTTTGAAAATCTTCCTTAGAATCAAGTTCAGGTTTAATTCCCAAGTCTTTGAGGTGACCAACCATTTTTTGAATTTCATCATCTGTCATGGCCATCTTGAATCACTGTTGTATTTCAGTCAACGAGTGAGCAATATGAAACACAAGTTTATGCAAATTGTATAACTGAATAAAGACAACCAATCTCTATTCAATTAATGACACCACAAAAATTCACCAGTTGCTTTTCAAAGCTTCACCTATGAATATCTCAATAAAACTACAAGCCTCATCTAGTAATCCATGTGATAATCAAACCAAGTTCGTAATTCAAACAAACTCTATTCAATTACCCAAGTGAAAATAAATGTCCTAAGCTTGAAAACTACAATGGTAATGCTCAAGTGTTAGCTTCCCTGTATTGCGCAAAATTGTGCCATTATCACGCAAATACAAGTTTATTCGCAATGTGCAACATCAATCATAAGTATAAATATGAATGCAAACAAGTCAATCATGTAGTGTAATGTATCACAGACCATGCATATGCACAACCTCTATGTGTATGTATGCAACATCAAAAAGTTACACCATGTGAAGTTGTATTTTATTCAACATGTCAACAGGTAACCAGAGTTTTTTTTCAATACAGGTGAATAAATAAACAAGTCAACAAGTTCAATCTCACGTAAGCTGTCAATGTTTGATTTTGTTTCCCAACCTGCAAAACCTGCAAACAAAAATCAATTGGTCATTTCACAGGTAACCGAGTCTGCATTCAATATAAAATCCAACTGTCAGCCCACCTGTATTTATATGCTGAAAGAAAAGTACACTCAGTCCTGAAAATGTCTCTCTTTCACTGCACATTTAAACATCATGCATCAATCTCAAGAGTACACAGTCACAGACACACTATATAGTTGTCAAGAATGACTGCAAGTCTCAAAGTGGAAATATTGACCTTGACCCAATGACCTTGAATTTATATACAAAATGTCAAGTCAACAAGTCAACTGTCATGTGTCAAAATAAAGCATAAATATATGCTGTCACCTATACACAATTAAATACCGGTATATCAATATGCGCGCAGTAACAACAATAATAATAACCCAACATATATCACACAACTTAAACAGACGATATGTATAAAGGCAACCCAATGTTTATACTCTTACCTTTTAGCAATGATCACCAGCCAATCACCCCTAATGATTTACCAGGTGCACATGTCTATTAAATACCACAAGAATACACTAAGTCTAAGTTGGCTTGTATCATCACTATGACCTCCAATGCTTCATGACACACTCCATTTTGTTCTTCAGCAATAACCCATCCATGTTCAATAAACTTTCAATATACTCATAAATATTATCACACAGAATGCAAGTTAATGTGAACAAAATCAGTCATGTACCAATAACTTGAATAATCCATGTACCTGTCAATGGCAATAGTATTGCAATACTGAATTTACGACCTTGTCACTCACCATGATCATGCACCTGCTGTCCTGAAATATTTCATACTCCAGAACAAATACAGCTAGACATATACACAATGAATGAACTAATGAAAATTTTGTATCGATTACTTGTGCACCAAACAAAATTCTTTAGTGCAAACCAGCTGATTAACACTGACCACTGAAACCAGTCAAGTATTACTAAATTACTGTAATACCCAGTCAGTGAATGTGGTTTTTTTTTTCCAAGGATCTCACCCGATTGTGACCAAGTAGTATTTCACAAAATTGAACACAATTGTATTGCCAAACTCTTTGAAACTCGTATGAAATTATAGACTATGAGTTTACAAAACATTATATTGTCCTGAAAATGAGAAAATATTCAAATATATCACAAATACCAAGTAAATGTCCGGCGTGTTCCTCAACGACACGGGCGCTGCCATCTTGAATGACGTCACTGGTTGACCAATCGACGACGAGTACCCGCAATTACAATGTCACACAATTGCGCTCCAGTGTTTACAAGTTCACAGATGAAACAAACTTACACTGGGTCTCTTTCCCCCGGGGGATTTAATATAATCACGATCAGTAATCAGTTGTGCACATAACGTCGACAACACTCATGGCCATACACTTTCTCCTAGAATTCCAACATTAAGACACAGGGTGACACCCACCGAAGAGGACGTTCACTCTTAGCGTCGGTCGAATCCTGCTTGCACAACGCACGGCATACCAACTTGGCACAAGCACATTTCGCTTTACCTGTACACCAGGCGGCAGCACCACAAACTCACTGCCAGGTACGCTCTCTGTACGGTACGGCTTCTGAAGTTCTGACTTTGTCCCGTCAGCTTGCTGCTCCTGCATCCCCGTCACAAAAAAAAAAAATCCTCACTGGGGGCTCCAAATATGACCGGGCTACTTTTTTTTATGATGATGAGTATGAACAACTCCAGCCGGTAGTTAGAATGACGGGTCTTTATTACATGTATGGACATCAATGGATTACGCAATTTCTTAGACTTAGGTCTGTCACATGTGTCAGATTAACCTCTTGTCCACAAAACTATGGAAGTCAGTTCGTTGACAGAACTGTACGTGGACTTATCTCTCAAAAAAATGGAGTGCATCATAACAGAATTTCTTTCCGTCTTTATCTCTGTCTCTTTGTCTCGTATCAGACACGTCTGAACACCAGCTCTGAATTTGCCCAGAATGGCAAGACAAAAGCGCGAAAAGGCACACCTGAGTGGCGAGTGGCGAAGAATGCCAAGACAATAGATCGATCTTACGATCTCCACCGAAAACATACGAGACTTATGGGAAAGTTTAAACACACACAAACCAGCATTCACACTTTTACTCTCACTAGAAATGAATCCATGCCTGTGTGTTGCTGGAAAAATAAAATATATCATATAAATTACATATCAACCAATAATTACACTACAAATCAATATACAATAAAATTGATCCCGTCACATCTATATAATTATTTTCTGTACATCTGTATTTCTGCATCAAATTTCTCATGTATTGTTTCATGTAAGATTCATTTCATAACCTAGTAGTCCCCTGCATGGGAGACCTTAGGGCTTTTTGTCTTTGGGATTTAAGATATTTTGGGTGTTGGATTTCTGTTTGTCCATGATAAATCGGACATTTTTGTGCCAAATTTTGTAGACTTGGGGAATATTGGAATTTTTCTGACCTCTCGCATGCCAGAGTTCAAAAGTGGAACGCTTTTTCCTGAACTTCACATACTGACAACCAAGGGTTATTATTTCTTTGCTATAATTTTGAAATAGCAAATTTTAAACGACTAGCTTTTTGAATGGATAATATAGTTGTGATTGGCACATCCTATTAGGTCCTGTTTGAAGTTCATTTCATTTTTATTAATGCCCTGTAGGTAAGTAGTCTACATGGATACAAGCAAGGAACAAAGTTTTAAGTATTTCTATGAAAAAAGTGTCCCAGGTAGCACAGGCTAAATTCCCCATAAGTGAAACCCGTATCTTGCAAATAATAACCATCCCAAAACGGCACACTTAAGGCATTTTTTTCATGGTTGTTCAATATGAATTTGTATCACCATACTCAAGAAAATCAGAGATGGGAATTCCACAAAATTTCTGATGTGCACGTGATTATAAAGCAGAGAATGCTGAAGTGCGAATGAATAATATGTCACTGGTGTATTAAACGTCATGGTTAGGTCATATGGTTTTTGCTTTCCTTTTTGAAAGAAAGGCAGGAATGATATTATTTCACAAAATGAAGGAAGTGACCCACTCTAAGCATATTTTGTGGTTGAAGAGTCGTCTAGAAGTCGGAGAAATATTTACCTACAAAGTGGCCAGGCGCTTGCCACGATTCAGGGACAATATCATCAATGTGTGTTTTGCAGCTATGGGAAATACTAACTGCTGTTAAAGTTACATGTAGGACAACTGTGGTCTTTGTACATCTTAAGAATCACGCTAAAATGCAGTACATACATGTATGAAAATACTTGTATAACGTCATCCTTTTTTCTTTTTCTTTTTTCGATGAAGTAATGAGAAGGATGCCTGGAAGGCATCAATACGAAAATTTCCACTTACGTAAAAGTAGTCAGATCCAGGTGTAGGTGTCATGAGACTGTTTCCACTTATGTAAAAGTAGTGAGACCCGGAAAATTTGTACGTTTTCTCCACAGCAGGTGGTCAGGTACCTCTTGCACATATCTCCTTCATTTCTGTGATTCAACCAAGATTTATTTTGTCTGAACCAGAGAAGCCTAAACCAAGTTTCCCAAATGTAATTTTGTCATCTTTATCTGTGATGTACCAGACATGTATTTGTATTTTAATATAGACTGGTGGAAACGACTTTATGTAACTGTTGCCAGATGTTGTTTAAAGTCGTGGTAATGCAACAAAAATTCATGTTTTGTAAGATGCAGTGGTCAATAAAGTCAACTGTGAACTTTGATGTTCAGATATTTATTATTTGTCAGTTCCAAATAAACATTATTAAAAATGTCAGCCTGTGTGAAAGGTTTCTAGGAATGGGTGAAAAATACAAGAAATGTGCATGAAATACACTGCAACTTGAAAATACAGGACAATCTACAATAAAGACCACCTCCACAAAGAAGCCATTTGTATATTGAGACCACCAATTTACAGACCTGTTTTTGTTTATCCCTAAATTGTATCTTCTCTTAGGATGGTTCCTGTGTTAAGACCATGTGCTTTTAACCCCTTAGGTTGTCTTTATAGATAGATTCTGCCATGTATGTAATTTAAATCCTACCAATGTACTTTGCAAGTAAATTCATTCTTACAAATTTCACCTAACCTTGATTGAATTCACCGTGGATAAAATTGTTGTGTTATAATCATTGTAAGAAGACTAGGGTTATTTATGGGACGTGTATTTCTTGATATTTTCGTAGTGCAATCTGTGAATCGCTTTTTTAAATGCAGTGTGATGAGTAACTGCGAAGTGGTTTGTGCAATATGGAATAGATGTATAAACTACTTTCTGACACTCCTTGAAATATTGTCTATTTTCATCAATAAATGTGATCTGACAGATTTTGTCTTTGTGATTTTACCTTTTTACCTTTCGAAAAAATACAAAAAATTAAATTTTCACTGCGAATGTAAAATTTGTTTTTTAGTTTTCTGTGACAGCACTTTTATTTTCCCTGTGAACAGTGATCTCTAATCCCACGGGAGATAAGGTGGGGGGGGGGGTGTTGTTTCAAGTAAAGATTTATGCATGTAATTCGATGAATGTATTGCAAGCCGTTTTGACACATGGTCCCATTTGGCGATCTTGTCAGATCATCTAGCAATATTATAAAATCATTTGGCGATATTGCCAAATCACTTGGTGATATTGTTAAATATTAAGCGCTACTTTCTCTTTATCTGTGTGCAGAAGAGATATGGGACCCGACGTCTTTAAAAAGATGTGTTTGTCCTTTTTTAGCGACTAAGGCGAGTGTATGACGACACTTCTTGTTTTGTGGCAGATGTCCAATGTGGTCGAGTTTTATTAAAAGAATTAAAATATTTTGCATTATGCTCTGGATTGAATCGTATCATTGAAAAAGCAATATTTTGTGGGGAAGATATTCTTCTGACTTGGACCTGCCAGTAAAAGAGTGTTAAGATAATTTCTCTACCCTTGGTAGAGCTTTTAGTGAAATGAAAAATTGACGAGTCATCTTATTTCTTCTGGACTACAGTTGTTGAAGGATGTTTCAGACGTGTGAATAGTTATAAAGTTACGCTTTATATGGGAAATTTTTAGAGACAAATAGACCGAACTAGTAGAAGGAGATTACGCAATCAATTCTTGCGGTTCCATGATTTTATACTGGAAGAGAAGAGACCCACTTAAAAATGGTATCACATGTGTCAATAATATTTTGGATAGAGATGCCAATTTTTATCACATAAAATGTGCATCAGAAATGTGGTTTTCAAACATTTTTTGCGAATATTATCCATTAAGTTAGCGGTTCCAGCCAAAGGAACCAACTTCTACATACTGACCATTATATAGCAATTTCCTCATTGTCAGTATTAACAATTGCAGTGAAAAAATAGGCTCAATTTTCATTTGACCACTTATTTTCCATTTCTTTACTTCTAGCTTAATTCATCTCAAACTCCAGATGTTGGCCACAATCCTGTCAACATAACTTTTGACTAGTCCCATGATAGCGGACCCTGCATCTCTTTGTTAGATCCATCTGGCACAATGACCACCTGTTGCTTATGACCACTGTGTTGTTCTACTTCATTAACTCATATATTGTAACGCATAATGCACGTTTGTTTAGGTGCAAGCAAATTAATCGGGAAAATTGCCATTTTTGCGAAGAAAAAGACACTATTGTACATAGATTTTGGTCATAGGGAAAAAACTGGTTTTCAGGAACCATTTCAGCAAAGGTGGATTACATGTAACCTGAATGAGATAATTAACCTGACAACAACATACCTGGTACATCATTTTGGGTTATTACACGGATAGAATAAATGTGCTCCAAATAATTGTACACTGCAAAGCAAATGTTTTATACGTTCACCAGTAATAGCTTTTTGCGGCGTGAAGACATTTTTGGTGGTTCTGGTCGGTACGTGGAAGCATGTGGTGCCAATGGGCGGCGATGGATGCGCTATCGATCGCCGTCCCAAAGCATCAAAATGTCCACATGCCACTAAAAGCTGTCAGTAGTGATTGCTGTTTGGGTAGCAAACAATGAGTATTATCTAGTGGTTTCTTTGAAACATAATTTATTTGTAGAACAACACATTTTGTTATGTATTGACAAGCAAGATGTCTTTATATTTTGCTGGAACCCCACTGCAAATGTTTTCGTATTCTGTAGAAAAGGCTGCTAGAGAGCAGATGCAGAACCACTCTTCACGAATGGTAAGACAATCAGCAAATTTGCTGGGATTCTATTGAAATATTTTTAAATGTGATGGCTACAATACTACTTTAATAACTATTTTACTTGGACTACAAAATGCAGTAACAAAAAAGAATATAATGGATAAAAAGCTTACTGCAATTGATTAATTTGATGTAATCTTTTTAATTAAAGCGGTGTTGTCACTATGCGACAAAAAAACAAAAGAATATGCCACAGATTATCGAACAGATGGATTACTGGCCAAAAATATAGTATTTTCGATGATATGGTTTGTGGGAAATTTACCCTCCTCATCTATATCATTCTGAGCAAAAACTCAGAGGGAAGCAAAAGATCAAGGAAACCAAACAAATCAGGCATGATCTCCCATGATTCATAAGCCGGGGCTAGTCTGAACGGATGAACAAAAACAGACAGCTAAAAAAGATAAGATGTGGATCCAAGTCCAAACAAAAAACAAAACAAAACAAAACAAAAACACACAGAAAAAACCCAAAACAACAACAACAACAACAACAACAACAACAACAACAACAACAACAACAACAACAACAACAACAACACAAAAAATTATGTTGCACTCACACCTGATTTACCAGTAAACCTCTGGACAACTCTACCCCTTGTGACAAGTTCATGTACATAAAAAGAAATATTAGAATGTAACTTATATATCATAAGTCAGCTTGCTCTGTGGAGTTCAAGAGTAATGATAAACATTTTAGAAAATCCATGTATATGTATATATAGGGACAGGAATGAATAACTTGAAGCATGTTACTTTTGTAGCAAACTGAAATTCGACCCCCAGATTATAATTGGCTGAATGTGTAACTAATCAACAGTATAAAATTGCATATATAATTTACCTGATATGTAAACAGTGAAATGAAGAGTGCACCGCCAGTTTAATTCATAGAACATGTGACATACTTTAACCCACATTTGATAAAAATGTGTACCAGAGCGTTAGATCTGTGCAGACAAAACTCCGAGTGAAAAATACAGCGATTTCAATGAGAATCTGCTCGTCAATGATGTTATACTTTGGTATATCTTGATTACCTCACAGGATTATAATGTCATTCCAAACCCATAATCTATTTTTATTCAACTGCAAACGTGTTATTTGTTGGTCCTCTTGATACACGAAGGGTAAAATGCTTTATGGGCACTGTTTGGTCCATTAAACAGCAAACCATTCATTCAGTGCGCTTTCTGGCCAAAATATGAAGACAAATTTACAGATCCTGAACTTATACCTTCCAAACTGGAATGCCAAGACGCCCCATGGTTACATAACGGATGCAATAGATGGTAGCCGAAGCAACATAAGATCATACACAATAATGTATGTATTAAAATGGCGAAAATCAGACAACATTAAATCCGAAATGTTATTGGTCATAACACAAATAGTCCATCAGCTGATGTATATAATGCTACAGCGTTAACATAGTTCTAAATATGTACTGGTCATGTGTTCGGGTCAAAATCCTTCAAATCACAAACCCAATTATACTACTTGATGTTTTTCATGATGCTTAACTCTGTATTAATTTGATCCTCTTTGCAGGCAGTGCATAGGCCCTTATGCTTTACGTTCCGTTTTCGATTGGATTTTGAAAAGACAAGAATGAACAGTGGGTGAATTGCCGCCTTGCTTGGCAAAAATACTACTGAATACCAAGCTGAAAACTGACCTAGAATTTTGAAACCCTGTAGGCGACAGAAACCGAAAAGGGCACGTAAAACCCAGTAGAGTGTGCAGACTGCAAATATTGGTAACAATCTCGTATTTAAATCATTCAACAATATCTTCTCAGATCTTTCGATCTTTGATTCAAATGCTTTAGTCAAGCTTTTCCTTCCTTGTCCATAAAGCTTATGCACAGCTGATATAAATCCAATCAAAATCAATATGGCTTCCGTGGATATGTAGATTACCATTAAAATATCCCACACTCGGTGTGGCAGCCTTCTTGACTGCCTGTGAAAGACTGAACAAATGCCGCTCTGCAAGTCAGCATCTCCAAGGATATCTAAAACAGGTATAGCAATAGCAGACAGGGCTAGACCAAGAGTCCATGCAGATGCGGTCAAAATGCGTAAATGGTGCATTCCAATCTCAGCGTTCCACTTTAACAAAGGGGTGCTTTCAGCCACCATGATTAAATAAAGCAAAATTGTCGTGGTTGTTGAAAAAATGTCTAGACAGGCTGCCATTTTGCAAGAAGTGCTATCAATCCATTTATACGCATGTTCTATGTATTTTCCTTCAGCTATTTCATTTTTCACTACTATCATAGTTAAGTATGCTGTGGTGCACATTTCACACAACAAGATGTTTCTGAACACAAATTCTACTGCAGCTGAGAGACACAATTTACTGATCCCTAACAAATAGAACATAATACATAGGATATTTATTCCCAGGACCACCCACACACCAATAACAATGGAAGATTCAGAAATGAGATTGCCACAATTGGAAATTTCGTCAGTTTCAGGTTCACATTTTTTAATGTTCAAAAAAACACAACACAACTTAAAATCACTTGTCACTAATTTGAGGTTTTGGGGTTCTTTTAGCGTCTGCAATATGTCTTTATCTATCATTATTTTATTGTTGTCACGTATGTTAAGGTAGGATAAACTATAGAGTCCCTCCATCATCCACTTATTGATGTATGTGATACTATTTTTCTCCAGGTGCAAAGCCTTCAGGCTTTTTAATCCTACAAAGGCTTTGTCTTGAAGCAACTTTATTCCTTTGTTACCCAGATCAAGATCCTCCAATTCATCAAGACCCTTAAAAGCGTATGAATGTATCACTTTCAAAACGTTTCCAGTTAGATCAAGATATGTTACCCTTTTGAGACTTGAAAAAAAACCCGAGGGTAAAGAATGTATATTATTATAGCTCAAGTCAAGATGGAAAAGATTTGGCAGTCCAATAAAAGCTCCACGATGTAGCAATTGCAGATGGTTTTTAGAGACATCTAACCTTCCCAATCTTGGGAAATTTAAAGAAATATTTCTAAGATCTCTTATTTTGTTCATTGATAATATAACTGAGCTCCACACTGTAAAGCCCCATGTTGTCTGGTGCAGTTGTTTGTTGGTACAGTCAACAAAAGCTCCAATACAGGTACAATTTGCAGGACATTGATCTTTAAAGTTACAAAACTTTTCGTCATCACGATAACTCTGGCAGTGTACTTGGCTGTCACAGACTTCATGTTGATCTAGACAAAAAGATTCTTTTCGACATCTGAAAAGGCCAGGACAGCTGAAATTATGACACTGTTTCTCCTCCACTCCATTGGGACAGTCCAATCTACCATCGCAAACCATGCGAACAGGAATACAATACGTGTTTGGGCACTTGAACATGTTTGGACAAGTTGCGTCTGTACAATCTGAGAGGTGGACTGCATTAGGGCAACCATTACTCTTGCCGACGTAATTTCGATAAAATACACACATATCGTGCCTTTTGAAGCACTTTTTATGCCGCAGTAGGCACAGCTGCTCATCACCTGTAAGTGCCCCTGGACAGATAGGTTTGGCGTTGCTTCCATTCACATATTCAGTGGGTGCTTGCACCGCTATTTCGATCGCGTATTCGCTGGATCTCTTAGTTTTAAAAGTTATTGTTCTATTCTCATCCTCAAATAATAAACCGTCACAGTCTGGTTCAAGGTCATTGAGGAAATTCATAGGAATGCACTTTCCACTTGTGCAACGAAAATTCCCCTCACATTTACACAAAGTTTCAAATTCATCAGAACCATCAGAACAATCTGGATAAAAGTTACATTTCTTTTCCTTTGAAACACATTGAAGATTATTACATTGGAAGGACGTATTGTCGCAATACATATTTCGGACGCACCCATTTTCATCAGAATTGTCCGCACAATCTTTGTGGAAATCGCAATACAAAGAAATGGATATGTTTGTGGCATCCTTGCATTGAAAAAAGCGCCCAACCCTTGGGCATTGTTCTTCATCTGTCCCCAACAGACAGTCTTTTTTACCATCACATTGTGCATCTTGAATAACGCAGGTGCCATCTGAACACTGGTACTGATCATTCATACAGTATAATTTTGTTTGTTGGACTTTTGTTTCACAAAGAACGTTAAACACATCATTGCTATCACATTTTTGTCCTTCAACAACATGCCATTTAACAAAAGTATTCATTCTATATGCTCGTAAAATGTTACATTCTTGGCCCTGTGACAATAGCCAGAATGATCCATACTGTGGTATGAATTTAGTAAATTTCAAGAGCTGTGATACCTTAGTTTGTACGTAAATATTGGTCATATTTAAGACAGTGCTGTTGTGTCCGAATGAATTACACTTTTTATGTGCACTTTTATACCTCAATGGTTTTGTAATATTCCCGTAGCTGGAGTAAATTTTTATGCATAGTCGCTCAGCCCAATGCCATCCAAATGGGCAAACGTTCTCCCCTCTTTTGAACACATTCATATACATATCCTTGACAACCAAGGTACTGTGCAAATTGTTTCTTATGGCGGTGTCAGTCAAGTTTCTTTGATCCACTACTGTGGCCGGTGCTTTGCAGATATACCCACTGTGTGTTAGAGGAAAACTGCATGGAATTTTTATCCAGCTACTTGAATCATGTGGAGTTGTGAGCAGCATGGTAGTGCAACGTGAAGGTAGGTCCCTGGAGGGTTGTGGAATGATATGGATAAAACGTTTAACCAATATGCCCAGTTGTTCTGAAAAAACGACGAAAGGCGATACAGAATCCTGGAATGGATGGTACCAGTCAGCAAACACAAGACTGTTGTTGTCCACCCACCGCATGTGCCTAGTCTGAAGAAAATAATAAGAAGGAAAGAATTGTGACAGTACTGTGCTCAGGTGACCTACAATTCACACCGGGAAGCATGTGGAAAGAGTTCCTACCACTCTGACTGTGCACGGTGGTTTTCGCCGAGTCCTGCAGTTTCCTCCACCAACATGTAGGTAGAATGTATACGCCACGATCTGTGCCATGGAGAGTGATTAATATAGGCTTGGCCTGCTTCGCAATCCATGTAAAAGATATGGGCCTATACTTTTTATACTTTAAAATTGTAAATTTTATTGACTTAAACAGTAATCAAAAGGAATGCATACACTAACCTACAGATACTTTAATTGAAAATAAATTATTTAAAATGAGGGATTCAGAGTATCACAACCTAGTGATCAACCTTGTCTCCTCCCATATGCTACCTTTCCACCAAGGTTCAGAAGAATCTTAATTAAAAGCTTTTTTGAAAAAGTAGAAATTAGCAGAAACAGATGAAAAGCGTAAAAAGCCCCAGATGTAGGGGTCCCCTGAAGTGTCCCTGTGTAATCGCAAAGAAATTGGCTGGTCAATTTTCGTGATGAAGACTTTTTATAATTGGCCAAATATAAACAAAACAACAAAAGATTCAAGAATCACTGGGGCACATCTATTTGAACACTCTTGGTAGAAACTAATGCAAGGTACATTCCCACCAGGTTTGAAATGAAACTGACTGGCGGTTTTGGAGACAAATTTGAAAATGTGAGTCTCTAATGGCAATCCCCATTAAATTCCGTAGTAATCAACATGAATGCATGCCAGACCTAGAGACCCACCAAAGGTACATCTGCACCAAGTTTTAAGTGAATCTGGCTGACAGTCTTGGAAAAGAAATAGAAAATGTGAACTAGCATTGCAATTCCCATGGACTTGCACCGTAATCAATATATGGATATATACATTAATTGACGCGTACCTGAATTGCAAAACTCGTTATAAATGTGTGAGTGTCACCACCTACACCAGCACATAACTTTGTTTAATCCGCCCACCGAGTTACACACAATCTAAGTGATGCTTATGGACAAGTTGAATTAGCAAAGCAGAAATATTCATACAAAAAAAGTTACAGCGCCACCTGTTGAACAAATTAAGTTTAGGGACCCTCAAAAGTGTTCCTATGTAATTTTGAAGTAATTTGTGAAGTGGTGCGGAGATTTTTTTAAGACTTTTCTTCAAACGAACAATAAAGAAATATATCTGGAGTGTGACAATATGAACAAAATGGGTACAATGCCACCGAAGGTACATACGCACAAGGTTTGCAGTGAATCTGTTTGAAGTTTTTGAAGAAGTTGAATGTGTGACTTTGCATTGCATTCTCCCTTTCCATTATAACTAATGTGAATGACGAATTAACTGAAAGGTGCATGAAAAGAAGCAAACATGTTAAAGATCAGGAATCCAGAGTGTCACTACCTGGTACACAACATTGATAAACACTCGTTCAAGCTACATTTCTACAAACTTTCCGCACAATCTGAGTGGGGGTCTGTAGAAGTGTCCATATTGAATTTAGAAGCAACTTGCTTGGCCGTTTTGGAGAGATGTTTTTAAGTTTTTACCAAGAACAGATAGTAAAAGCCTTTAAAAAATCCAAATATTACTGGAGGGTCAGCATTTAAGGAACATGGTGGATGCCCACTCAAGGTACATTCCACCAAGTTCGAAGCAAATCTGGCTACTTTCGAGAAGTGGCAAATGTAAATTGTGGATGGACAACAGATGGTGACTGAGATTTTTAGATGGTGTCTGATTTGCTGCTGTTCCTCTCGAAACGATGCTAACATGTTCATATACTCTTACTGATTTATCCTATTTTTGATATTGCGGTGAAGTCCTAAAACTACAGAACCATGGTGCAGTGAACGAATTTGATGGAGATCGAGCTCAGGCAAATTCTCAATCTGTTTTTAGAGAATCCAACATGGAGTTGAGCAGAATTCAGAAAAAGGTTGAAGTGCAAAGAGTCGTAAAAATACCGCAAAATATTTGATGTGCCATCTGCTAAACAAGTAGGTTTCAGGAACACCGGAACTATGCCTGTGCAATTACGGAAAACATTTGGCTTGATGGTTTTAGACATAAAGAGTTTTTTAAATTTTATAAAGAAGTGAAGAAAAAAATTGAAAAAGCCAAGAATCACTAGAGGACGCCCATTTGAGCAAACTTAATGAAGACCGATCAAAAGTACATCCCAACTAAGTTTCAAGTGAACCTGGCTGACCTTAGAGAAGAAGTCGAAAATATGGCTTACCATTGCAATCTCCATTGATTTGCATTATAATCTATAGGTATGCATGTATGAAAGCAAAAATCGTCAATTACCGGGGATGAAGAGCAGGACCACCTAGCAAATATCATTTTGAGCATTTCACAAACGACATGTCCAAGTTTCAGAACAATAAGTGATGATATTGGAGAAATAAAAAAAAAGAAAAAAAAATGAAAAACACAGAAAGACTTTGTTAAACATTAAAAAATATTTAGGCACCACCTGTTGCACCAATTCAGGATTAGGGGTCCCTAAAAGAGTGCTTTTGTAATTTTTAAGCAATTAGTCAAGCTATTGCGGAGAAAAACTTCTTTTAAGATTTTGCCAATGAGAATGAAAAATAAAAATGATGAACATAAAACATGAAAAATCATTGAAGCGTTAATATTTGAAGAAACTACAAACTCACCCACGATAAATATTCATCACGCATGAATGAAAATGGACGGATACCATAAGCTGACAAGTCAGCACGCCTAAAAAAAAAAAAATGACCAAACGTGTTTTTCTTGTGCACAGTAACCTGCTCAGTTTTTTTATCAATCTATCCTCTTTTGTTATCAAACTAAGAGGATTGTGGCCGCTCAGCTGACCTTTTGTGCAAAAACCTGGCGCCTACATGGTAGTATTATCTTGTGGTATATAAAAGTGCTACCATAAAAAGTTATGATGCAATATGAAACACACAATTACACTGTGACTTTTGAAATCAGGTCAATACTACCCATTTTGAACAGATATCATGTTGTTCTATCTACACTACATCCCCAAGTTCGAACAGTATTAGTTGACAAGAGTTAAGCAAAAGACGAAAATATTAATCATGATAGTCTGTGATCTGAATTTGATCTTTAACGGTCACTCAATTTCAAAAGTATTACAACAGCCTAAAGTACATTCCTATACATGTTCTATAGTAAGCATGCTCCTAAGAAACACCTCACCATGATATAAAGCAGTGTTGCTTATAAACACCACTGGAATGTCACCATTAAAGTTCAAAGTTACGAAATTCCGCGAATGATTGAGATGAGCCCACCAAATAAACAAAACTTAATTCAGCTAAGCATAATGAATAAATCGACACAACGTTTGAATAAATTTGTACTTTTGTACAAGTAAAGAAGTTAAGAAGATCTGTGAAAATCAACAAACAAACAAAATAAATGAATTAATAAGGATTGTGAACAAATCTGAAAAGAATCGAAGTACCACTGATGAGCAATTTTAAGTTTACGAGTTTCCTGAAAAACCTATGCATTTCAATGCAATTGATCAAACCCTTTTTGCAGAAACATTGGCCCAAAGTTTTCCAAAAATTAAGCAAGAAATCACTGGATCATGACCTGTTGAAGAAACAGGAGAAAGATCTACCCAGGGCATATCCTTATCAAGTTTGAAGAGAATTTGGCAGACCGTTTGGCAATGAAACTGATAATTGCTGGCAGACGCAGAGATGGATGTCCATGAGATGAGCTCAGTTGACGTACTTTTAAGGTTGACACATAGCCTCTTGAATGGCCCACGCACTAATGCAAAACAGTACCTTCTAGCGTTAGAGTTAATGATCAGTTGAATTTATATTTTACTCTTTTGCAATAGTGGCTAATGAACCGCTGGGACAAAAAAGCGTTTGCTTTACAATCTTGTAATATTCCCACATTCTATATAGCATAGCTTAATGTTTTTTAATTTGTCTATCTTGCACAAATATGTCGTGACTATGTGTTCAGATTGGTAAGCTTGGCAGTTGGATCGGCAATGTCAAACCCTCTCTCACTTCTGGCGCAATAAAATATTGGTTTTGGTCCCTTTTCTACAGATGATTGGGTTTTGTTACCAAAAAAGTAACCATCATTCACCTGCTAAAGTCGTTATATTCTATTGTTCAAAACTTCACGTAAGTGCATACCTCAGGAAGTTGCAGAACTTTCTCTTATGTATTTGCGCGTTTTGTAAGCATCTAGACAACCTGCACATGTAACATTTTATGTATGGTCTAGATGTTGGCAGCGCCATTTGTGCCAAACTGATTCCAACCTTATTTTTCTGTGCCCAATCTTTATTTTTTATGCTGTAGACGTGTGTGAGATGCCATATGTGTGTGTGAAAGATAGAGATGTCATGCTGAGTTATATTTTCTATGGTGCCATTCAAAGTCAAGCTACCTGCATGCAACCCTAACGTGACATGCATGGCAAGTCTGGGATATTGCCCACTTGTAGAACACTGCTTCCATGATCTGTTACATGGCCTGTCATACAAATCAGTCCAGATGTGCTTCATAATGATCATCACAGCAGCTACTGAGGTATAGTGTGGGCTGCCTCAGAGGCTCCGTTGTCTGAATTTACCACCCTTATTGTCATTCACATCAGGTGTGAATTACCAATCGTGTCTCTTGAAGCTGAGGCTGAAGGGTTCATTGAGCGTTCATCATGTGCCGTCCAATTGTCTCTCCAAACGTCACCTTTGATCGCAGTTTATTTGCAATCCACATTTAGCACAAAAAAACTGTTGAGGCATGGATGCCAATAACAATAAAACATAGATAATAAATACGCAGATGCAAAAAATAAAAAATAAATAAAAATAACATACAAAAATAGAGAAAATACATAACAGTAAACTTGTATAGAGATTTGTCACCATTACATGTTAGACTAGCATCACAAGTGTGCATCCAACAGTCACCATGGTTCTGTTCCCCGCTTGGGACCCCAGGAAGAAGAAAGGGTCGCAGTCAGAGAGCCACACCAGGGCGGTACAAGATAATCTTGAGCCCTGTTGCTTTGTTAAGCTGAAGTTCGGCTAGAAGTTTGGATACATCAAGGTCTAATTCATTGCTGAAAACAAAGGATCGCTGCGATGTGTTAAAAATCCAGATAGATAACTGAAAGCAGATCGGGTTCCATTAAGAAATTTTCCAGACAATTAAGGCCGATTTCAATAAAGAATTTATTGAACTCATTTGCAATCTGGCTGAAAATGGTTAGCAGAGAGTTATTAATGAGTGAAGAAGGAATGTTGTTTTGGGAACAGTTGGGAAAAAGATCGTTCATTATACAACAGATTTCTCGGTTTCCCTCATTCTCTGAGACTGATGAAGAATAATGTTCACGTTTGACCTGGCAGACCATGAAGGTGACCTTATTCTTCATCTTTTGAACCTGGATCCTTCATCAGGTTTATCTGATGCGATGGCCCGTATATGTAGTTGGTCTCTGAGAGACTTTATTGTTTCGATCTCCTCATTATGCCAAAGGATTTTTCGCTTTGGAGCTCCGAATCTTTTCAACGGGGCGTGTTTATCTACAATACCTGAATATGGAAGGAACCTTAACCACCTGATTTAATCCATAGGATAAGCATTTGTTCGAAATGGTAAAAAAAGCCAATAGTGGTTTTGGGGTATTAGGGTGCAAAGCAGTCAGCAGTTGGATTTTACGATTGGCTCAGTTTACGTGCATTGTTAAGGTCATACTGTTTGGATTCTTCAGGTCACTGACTTCAGTGAAGCTAATATTACTATGTATGTACAAGTCGACACATTGAGCACCGTTAAAACCAATTGGCTTGTCTTTTCTACAGATCGTATAGCCTTCAATGTTCACTGCTTCAGTAGCTATACAAGAGTCTAGCCATGTTTCAGTAATGACATGGATATTTTGGTTGAAGTTTGTTTATGGTATAGACAATATCTTCAAGGTGGTATAACAAGCCACCTTTACCGGCATTAATACAACTAATTCTTAAACCTTTACTGTCTGCAAACAGCTTGGCTCCAGAGAGTGTATAAGCTTGCTGAAGACATGTATGAGACAAATTGTCTTCAAGTGGATTTCATACAGAGCTGTTATTACTATCATTCAAATAGGAGCCAGAAAAGGGATGTAGAGTGCAGTAGATACAATACCAGTCAGGTTCAGTGGTAAGCTGGTGTGGTCTATAAGTAGGCAAGTCCATATAAATGCATCTGAAGTGGTACCAGGTTGACATCACAGATATCACGCTATTACCATTTGGTTTGACTTCACAGGCTTCATGCAGGTGCCACATGTGTAGAGACATATTTCTTTGCTGGAAGCAATGTCATGCCAAGAGAGGAGCAGTTCACACTAATGTCTGGAGAGGATTTAACATTTGGTCTAGCACTGCCTGGTCTGGCTGTGAAACTTGGAGCAGATCGAAAGGACACATTAGTAGCAGACCACAGTAGAGTGTCAAAGTCAGTATGGAGTAATAGACAAGGATCCATGAACATTTGGAGTGACACATAAGTATGTAGGGTGGGTAGTTCTGTAGGTTGAAGTCTTATGATGATAGTCGAAATGCTTAGTGCCACTAGGAATGAGGTCTGAACCATGTCTTGTTGCTAGATGCTGTTTACGTTCACGGCTGGAAGTGCAGCTTTTGACTGGGGAGCTGGGCAGGCCCAGTGCAGTATAGCAAATGCTTATGACCACTTGTTTCTAATTATTTAGTGCCCCATTTTAGACTGAGTCAGAGATAATCCTCAACATGCGTTGGGTGCCCAAAATCTGTTGACATGGACTATTATACCCTATGTAACTACAGGTATGCTGCTACTTGACTCACAGGTCTCTTTCCAGCGTACATGAATCCAGCATCCTCATAATAATTCGCAGCAGTTCCTTTTATGAGGTTCGACTTGGGTCATAGTGGTCTTGACTAAGTTATACTGAGAAAAATTTCAGAGCAGTCCTTTTATCTATTAAACACTTGACAAGTTATGCAAAATTTTCATTGTGACCAACGTAAGAGTCGCCCCAGTCGCCCATTACAGGGGTCCCCCTCTCATAAGGACCCCCTGAAGAGAGGCCACCTCCTCTACAAATGCCACTTCTCCATGTAGCAAGTATGGCATTTTCATTGTACTTTATCCCTCAAGAGAGGCCACCCTCTCACAAGGTCATTTTTCTACTGCATTTGGGCTGGCCTTTGAAGAGGGGGACTACTGTCTACTAAATATAGGACCTGAACTAGCTTTAGCATATTTTCACGCTTATGAACAGCACTGCTCTTGTCACAGAAGAATGGAAGTGCCTGTTTTATGGTTTTGAGCAGTTGTGGACCAAATCAAAGTTCTCATCTGCTAATAGGCCGTCTGGTAGTTTAGACTTAATCATTGACATGGATGAATGAAAACAGTCTCCATCCCGGATGAAGGGACAAAACTGCTGCGCAGATCAGTTATCAAAAGCTTAAATTATTGAATTAATTTGATGAGACATGTTGACTACTATGGAAATCTAGAAAACCGTGGAAGTGACCCAGTCAGCAAATACCACTGCTCCAGCAACAAACTCAAAACTAATTAAATTTTGTGTTGCAGCCAATGCCCTGTTACCTTCCTGTCCAATCAGTTACCTGTAGCTTGGCACGTGACAAAGCTAGCTTTCGTGGTTAAACAAAGACCCAAATAATGGTGATACACGTTCTGCATATAACAGTGGCAGCCTTGTCGACACAGGTAACCAAAGCCTTACATTGTCTGGCCCTGGACAGTTTGCACAATACCTTTGTTTGGCATTGAAGAAAGACAATGTGATTGCCTCCTTGTCCCCAATCATTCAGCAGCGGTTTGACACGTATGAGAAAAGCATAAGTGACCTGGTCCTGGAAAACAAAGTGGCGTCACTTGACAAAAAATGTAGTGAAATCGAGATGTCCCTTGACAAAAATTGTCAAAAGCTCGATGACAAAATTGAGGCTCCGGAGCAATACTCAAGACGCAATTGCCTATGTATTGTCAGCCCTTGGCTGGAAACATCTGGATAAAACCCTGACGAGATGCTGCTGAATCTTTTAAAGGAAACATTGGATGCCCCTGTAGCCGATTAAGAAATAAGCCGATCGCACTGTGCCGGCAAGTCTGTACCTGGTAAACCTTGGCCGATAATTGTAAGGCTGGTCAGTCACAAGATATGGGCCAGAATCTGCAAGACCAAGAGTAAACTGAGGGGAGCCGGAGCTGCTGGTCGGGGCATTAACGTGAACGAGGACCTCACCAAAAGTCGCGCAACCGTTGCTTTCCAAGCCTGTGATTTGAGAAGGCAGGGCATCATAAAAGATACGTTGACTTATGATGGAAAGATGCACGACAACAGTGGTCAGGTCCACCACATCAGCAAACTGTCACATCTTCAGAATTTTTAATAACCTGAGCACAGGTCTCTTATTTCCAGGGTTTCCCTGCTGATGGTCCAGCAGTAACAAGTTTTCCTTTTCGTTAATTCATTTGCTTTCTGTCTATATTGCCACAACAATGATTTGTGATGTCGGCTACTGCTCACGTGACACTTTTCACGTTTAATTTGCGTTGCATAAAATTCGACAACCAATAATGTGCTACTTTGATACAATAATACAATGTGGATGTGACGCACCGCCACGTACCAGATGTATGATGGGTATAAAACTCAAAGGCTTTGCTGACAATACAATACATGCATATGAGTACTTAATAGGGGATGTACCTTTAAGCCCTTGAGTAATCCTGAAACATCCTTGGTAACACTATTGATTGGTAATCCTGATTTGTGTATTTTTTTCAGAATTGTTGTGTGTATTTGTTTACATCACTGATCAAAATAACTATGAAATCTTAAACTGGGACACTTCATCTGTGTTTCGATAGCAAATGAAATGTGTGCTCATGCCAGACTCCACGGTCGTACCTGCCAACATATTCGTAGAAGAATTGTTTTGTTGGCCTTGCAGTAATACAACAACAGTTTTTGAAGCTTATATCTGATTACCACATGAAAATATGGAAGTACTAAATGGAGCCCCTCTGACAATTCTCTTTTTCCTTTCTTGATTCCAGCACTTCCCTTTTTCTAAGCGAAGTACACATGTATGAACGCCAAAGCCGCTATCATTTTAGTTTTATATTTGTTTCTGATGTGTGTCTGGCTTACCAAATTGCATCTGTTGGCCCTCTATATGCACAACATACTAATGTACTTGTTGTCTATTTCTAGCTGTATTTACCTGTTTGGTATAAGGCCATCACGCCCGTCATGGCGATTAATATGCATCTCTGCATTCATCAGAAACGGCAAATTGCATTTGGGGCCTGTCAGATTTATTTCGGTTATTTGTTTTTTATTTTGTAACTAACAAAATGTACTTGTTGTCGGTTATACATTTCTTATGCATCTATGTACTGCATGTCATTCATGTTCACTTTGTATATGTTGGGGCTATTTTTTGTTTACCTGCCTTACGCAACCGAGATTATGTACCCGTGTTATTCGTACATTGGAGCCATTGACACCGCAACTCCTTGTATTGACATTTTGGATGGTAATCTACGCATGGGTTTGCTATGTACTAGCTATATAATTATTCGTCAAAGTACTGTCTAGTTATCAAGCATACTTGTAACATTATTATGTGTTTTGCAGTAATCAAAGGTTCTCCTGTTTAATCTGTCGATGTATTACATTTATAACGTGTATACATATATATATATATATATATATATATATATATATATATATATATATATATATATATATATATATATGTGTGTGTGTGTGTGTGTATGTGTGTGTGTGCAGCATTGCTTATACCTACTGTATGCTGCTTTTTCCACTTTTCTTTGTGTTATGGGGATGCAACATTGTATATAAAATTACGCGTTCTCAATATGTTCTCCTACTGCATATACTACAACAGTTCGAGTTTTCATACTCGTGTCATTCTATCTTTCTTTGCAGACATATGTTCTGAAATATATGAGTCGATATGCTTTTTAATGAACTTTCTTCATTCAAAGTTACGTCTATTCACATTAATTGTTATAGATATAGACTGCTGAGAATTGGCTTCTTCCCCTTCTGTCATGATGTACTCTGTGTATTAAATTGCATATCTTGCACCACATGCACAGCATTAGTGACTTTCAGGTCTACCATGTATAATAAACTGGCCTGGTCGGAACGTTTTTCAAAAGCCGCACGGCGCAGTATCCCAAGCAAAGATTAACAATTCGACCTCACGATCTTCCATGGTACAATTCTGCACTTTGCAGCCCTAAACTCAAAGTCATGAGGGCACATACTAAGGCCAGATTTAAATCACGTGGGCAACAGCTGGCGGCTCCAGAAAGTGTTGCTGCATGGGCTAAATACAATGAACTTCGTAATACCAATCAAGAAAAAATTAAAGCTCGCTGCGTGTGAATTTAATAACCAATCTTCGTGAATGCCTGGCTAATGGACACCAGGGGCAAAAAACATGGTGGTGGACAGTTAAACATTTTATAAAAGGCGCTCATTTTACTGCAATACCATCACTACTGATTAACGATAACCATGTAACCGATAGCCTGTCCAAAGCTGAGTCCTTCAACGATTGTTTTCTGCGTCAATGCAACACTGGCACTTCAACTGCACCTTATCTGCCACAGCCCGAGTTACGTTACCATACTTCAAATGATATAGTGATAGCCGAAAGTGAAGAACTTGATATTAAAAAAAAAAAAAAAAAAAACCTGGATGTTACGAAGGCCACTGGTCCAGTTAATATTGGCCCTAACTGCTCTATGAAGCCGCACCTTCCATTCATATACCTCTCACTAAATTGTTCAATCTATCTCTGCAGAAAACATTTTCCCTTCTGAGTGAAAAAAGGCCAGATACTATGATAGTTTCTAGGAAGCAACAACCAATAAATCACCCTCCATTTTTATTCCAAGGACACCAATTGGACAATGTCAGCAGCCATAAGCATTTGGGTTTGACAATAAAAACTGATCTCAAATGGAACAAACACATGAACCAAATTGTCTTAAAAGCAACAAAGCAATTGAATATCATGAAATCTCTACAGTACGTTTGGGACTGCAAGACATTGGAAATTATCTACATATCTTATGTGCGACCTGTACTCGAGTATGCCAGATTGGTATGGGGCGGCTGTACACAGGGTGATGAAAACCGTGTGGATAACTTGTTGCGGCACGAGAAGTCACCAGGGCAATGAAAACTATTCCAACAGTAAAACTCTGTAAAGAAAGTGGATGGGCAACACTTTCCATAGGCGTGAGAAGTCCAAATTGATTCAGATGTACAAACTTGTTCATACTTTAACACCAAGTTATCTACGACATATCTTTCTAAATATTCCGTTGCCTGATACAACTTTCAATCATGACACTCGCAGCCGGCTTGATTTACCACACTTTAGAGCTCGTACAGATCTATTTGATAAGTACTTCTATCCTTCTGCCACACGCCTATGGAACTTTCTTCCCTTAGATACTCGGATTGTCCCTTCCTCTCACAATTTAAAAGAAAAATACATATTCCTTCCTTATGCCCAGTGGAAGACCCTTCTCTTTATTATATTGGTAAAAAATCTGCTGTATTACATGCTCGACCTCGTATGGGCCGCAGCCAGCATAATAAACATTTGTTTAAAACCGGTGTTGAATGTTCTTCTGATTGTTTGTGTGTGGTACTGGTGTCA